>VZTA01004224.1:609144-631283 GCA_013398855.1 Mohoua ochrocephala
GAGGAGGAGGGGGAGGGAAGAAGCCGAAGAAGAAGCCGAAGAAGAAGCCGGCAGGGCCGGGACGAGGCCCCGAGGGGTGCGGGAGTGATCTGGGGCCAGACCCCTGACCGCAGGCACGCCCCATGCCAGCCTCCCAGCCCGACGCGGGCCCTGAGGCCGTGCCGGAGCGCAGCGAGACCCCGACCTGAGCTGGGCTCGGCGCCACCCCAGCGCGGGTGACAGCTCTCCGAGCAGCATCCCCGGAGGATGGAAGAGAAAAAAAGTAAGCCTTAAAAAAAAAAATCATATATATATATAAGTATATATATCTCTCTCTATAGATATATATAAATATATATGTTTTGAGCAGCCATTAGTCTCGTAAGAAACATTTCTAGGAGTCACCTGTCCTAACCTATTTTCCCGTTCAACTAAACGAAGTATCCAGAATGAATGGAGGGGTTTGGGGTTGGTTTCTGTTTTCAGTTGTGGCATAGACAAGATGAAGTAGCTGACGTAAATAAGGCATGTTTTACGTTCTCAGGGTCATTATGGGCTGCCCACGGAGGCGATGGAGTCACCGTCCCTGGAGGTGTTCAAGGAGACTGGATGTGGCACTCGGTGCCACGGTCTAGTTGTCAGGCTGGAGTTTGGTCATAGGTTGGACTGGATGATCTCAGAGGTCTTTTCCAACCTATTTGATTCTGTGATTCATGGAGACAAAAATTTGGAATCTTCACTGTGGTTGAAGAGTGCTGCCTTACTTCTTACAGAAGTGAAGGGTACCTTGCATTTGTCAAGAAACAGATTCAGTAATTCATCTACTTTTGAAAAGCTTTCTTTTTTATTTTTCCCTAAATAAATTAGTTTAGTTGGAGTACTGCTGTACTGAGCACATCAGATTAGGGAAAAAAAAAAGAAAACTTTGCCTTAATGGGCAGGGAGGTTGTTTAGGCTCAGCTGAATGTGCTGGAAAGTTTGGGTCATCTTATGACAGCTTCATGCTTGAAGGACAGTAAGAAATGATCTAAGTAAAAAAATTTCCTCACATAGCATGTTTAATTTGAGTTCCTCAACTAGATGTTGACAAGGTGTGGGATGACTGTTTGAAAGGGAAATGACTATTTCAACAAAACTTATTCTCCCACAGTGCTCTTCCTGATACCCACTGTAGTATTTACTTGTATAAATTTTGAAAAACTGAGTAGTTACAACTGTTGTAATTTCTCACCCAGTCTCTTACTTACTTGTCCATTCTGCACCTTTGCAGTGCTGTGTGGAGACTTCTTTGAAGAGGAGAACCTTACCAGTTCCAGGGAGGAGAGCATTGAAGGTAGTATAATTTGGATTTACGGAGGGAAAGAGGAAAGGAGTGTGTATTTGGAACTGCTTCTGATGTGAAAATTATAACTGGAAGACAATAGTTTTGCCTTTTATGGTGTAGGAAGTTTGTCATCAGCACTACAGGAAACCAGGCTGTTTTTCTGGTAGCTGGAGTAAGTAGCCCTGACGTTGGTAGCTTGTATTTCTCTCATCACCCTGCACAAGGCTGGGAAGAAAGAGGTGTGTGGCCACAAGGATTCTATCAAGGGAAAAGAAAATCCCTCCAGCCAGATGCCAGTGCACACCCTGATTCATCAGCTGGAGAGATGGTTCTGAGTGCTGACAAGGGAGCTGTATCCTGTGTCTGCTCATTCCCTGTCCTTCTGGCTGTGGTTGGTGATAGCAGCATTAGCACTGGAGAGCTCAGTGCTGTGGACATCTGTCTTTTTTGAAGTGAAAGTTATACTTGGAACTTCAAATGCAATCTTTGCTTCTCCGTGCAAAACAAAGCTTTTGCTGCTGGAGTTTCGGGGCACTCCAGCATGAGAATTGGGGAAGCACCTCCAAGGTGAGTGAGCACTACACACAGCAGTGTATGTTTTATTTCCCTGTGGTCTACACATTATTATAGCTGAGGACCCAGAAACAAAAAACTGTCCTGTCACCCATCCTCTGTAGTAATCCATCCACCAGCGCTATCCAGATTTAGTAAATGTATGGAAATACCTGAGAACAAGTAATGAATAAGGACAGCAGTTTTAATCTGCAGTGAAGAAACTTGTTACTAGAATTTCTAAATGCATATTTTTAATGGAATGTATTTTTTTCAATTTTATTTTAAACACAAATATTAAATATACTTTTTGTTATTTTATATTTGTAATACTGTCATGCACAGCAAAAGAGCGGGAATGGGACAGGGCAGGTGGTGTCCCTTGGACCAGTAGTGTAGATTTCCAAAAATTTTTGTGACTTCTTTTGTAATTGGACTTTAACCTTTCCACATGTTTAAAAAAACTTCTGTGAATATAAGAGATCATTAAATTTTGTTGATATTTAGTGCCAAATCAGCTATTTCACAGGATGAAGTACTTTTATCATTGCCTGTTGATGTTAAGTATTATGCCTTTAGCTGCTGGTGACATGAGCAGCAGGGGTTGTGGTGACTAAAGGTTGTTACTTCTTTCACTGCTGTCATGATGCTTTTGGGAGCAACCACACTGCCACAGCAGCACCGGGCTTCTGGTGCCCTGGGCAACAGAAGTCATTTTCTACTAAGTCAAAAAGTGAAGGAATATTTTTTATGAACCTTACGAGAATGCAGTGTTTCTTGACTGCTGGGAAGGTGTCACCCCAGCGCATTTGCCAACAAAGATTTGCTGTCTGAAAGTGGAATGTAAACCTAGTGTGGTGACAGTGGACTCCACCGCTAGAAATGGAGTAGGAAAACAGATTTGCTTATGCTTTTGTGCTTGGTCATTGAAGAAGAGCAACATTAACTGAGAAAGAGCTGCTTCTTTCTTCTGGCATCGTCTTTTGACACACTGAAACATACTTCCTTTTCACAGTCCTTGACAAAGATGCACAGCTAATGTTTTAACAAGAGCCTTCGTGAATGGGCTTAGCACCTCAAAGCTGCATGCCTTTGGAAGAGGAGAAGTTCTAAACCAGTAGCTTAAAAAACATTTCTTTAAACCAAATGTTCTTTATAAATATTTCTAGTGGAGAAAAGAGGCATGATATATGGTGGTTGTTAATTATTTCAACTGATACCCCTTTTTGAACAAAATGTATCAAACTGCTTTTATCTGAAAATATTTTGTATTGTTTTTCCCCTACAAAACATACCAAAATTAATGATGGGACAGGATAGTCAGCCTGTGCAGCTGAGAGAGGTTACGGCTATAAAAAAAAAAATCCCAGTGTCTTTTGTCAAGCAAAATATTCAGTTCATTCAGTTGAAAATATTCTCCTGTGTCACTTTTGGGAGTTTCAGTGATTAATTTTTAGTGGGATTCATTTGCTGGTGCTTGAAGAAAGTCTTCCACAGCTCCCTTTGTGACCTGCTTGAAAAGTTGCTTGAGGGAGCATCATGCACCATTGGAAGCCACTCCAGTTCATCACTTGACTTCTGCTTCACTTTCTTGATTTGGTTTAGAAATAGACTTCTGGAGGTTTAATGCATCCTGCTGTTCTGATTGTTTTTTTCACAAGTGCCTCCAAAAGAAATGAGTGGGAGCCTTTGAATAGTCCACTAGGAGTTAGACATGGTTTTAGACTTCTCAGGAGCTGTAAATGGAAATTTGCATTTCAGGTGATGTGAAGAAGTTTTGGACACAACTGGGAGGTAGAAGAGTGGATGTCATATTTGAGCAGGTGCAAAATGTGCTGTCACTGCTGAAGGAAAAGATCAAGAAAGGAACTGCCACAAACCAAGGTTTGAAATCCTTGTAGTGGTTAAACTGGACTGCAGAGTAGCTGTGGCCTGCTTTGTGTAGGTCTGTGTAGTATCTGCCATAATTCAGATATCTCTGAATTATAATTACTTAGTTGTTGGTGGTTTTAAGCACTTTTAAAAAATGTCTCTTTTTTTTTTTTAAAGAAAAGTGATTTCAGGTGCATTTGGCTATTTTCTTGTTTTGCCTGTATTCTTTTTCAAACAGTGCATGGCTCTTAAGCACACAGAACTGAAATATTCATTTTTGAGAAGTAATGAAATATCTGAAGTGCCTTGTGTTTCATTTATCATCAGAATTTTTAGCCTTTCAAGCTGATCTCAGGGAATTGAGTGGTTTTGGGGTGGGATAATAATAATCTCAGTATTATTTTGTGTCAGAGACACCATTATAACTTGAAACAATAGCAGAAAAATGTGACACTAATGCATTTCAAATTGTTCCTGATTTTCATGGAAGTAAGCTTCCTCTATCAACATCAAAATACATTAAAATTGCAATTCTGATAAGCTTGGAGCAGTACACAGATTTCCTTTTACTGGTTTATTTAATTGAGTAAAATTGCTTCTTTTTGTTGAGTCACCCATATAAATGTAATCTATGGGTCTTATTGGGGTTTTTTTTGTGCAAGAAAATGTACAGTGGTGTAAGATGCTTTTAAAGTAATATAGCCACACACTCTGCATTATATATAACACTTCTCTGAACTGGCAGTGCAATTTTTCCTGTTCTTGAGCTCCCACATCTTGACTGTTATGACAAAATATTAAAGCAGTGCAGAGATAAAAGTTGAACTTGAATCCCCAGGTGGCGCAATGAATCTGTGATAAAGTTCAATTTGAATTTTTCTGTGCTTTTTTCTGTAAAGGTTTCAAGCTAAAATGTTAACGTGGATTTTGCTGGGAGTTTTCTGCCAGCTTGTAATATTTATTGCATGGGGTAAGAGGTTGAGACAGAACGGGTCTTTTGCATTCTTACTATCTGAAGGCCATTTCCACCAATTTAGAAGTGGCATTAATTTGGTCTGCTAAGATCCAGCCCTTCTTGGCCTGAAGATGACCAGTGTGACAACAAAGATAGAAGCTTACACTGAATTGTCTTTATGTATATTACTGCCACTGTAGGCCACCAGTTTATGTGTGTTTGGAAACATTCCAGCAGCTTTCCAAAAGCTGACAGATATTCAGTGCCAATTCACAACTACTACTGTGAGCTGTAATAATTTTGTAATTCCTAGATGTGTCTGCTAAGGTCTGTGGTGCAACATATTTCTAGTAGTATCAGTCTTGCCATGTTCTAGATGAGCACAGTGAGGAGAATCGAGTATCTCTGGAGGAGTTAACACCTTGTTTTACCTATTATCATTGCTTAAATTAAATTTAGTACCTGTTTTGGTTTGGTTTTTTTCTGCATAGAATGCTGGCAGGCTTGGGCACTGGTGAATGAAGCTAATCTAGGTGATCTCTTAACCCTGGCAAATGGTATGTGCATCTCCATTGTGTTGGTTTGGTATGTGGATTTAATTTGTCTTGTTTTACTCACCAGAAGCACAGTTCCCTTCTTTGAAGTCAATAAAACAGATCTGAGAAGGCCATTAGCATTACAATGAGGAAAACCTAATTATTAATTTCCTCAAGTACTGAACTGTGAACTCTCACCTGGGTTTGTATTTTTGCGGTTTGTGTGTACGCGTATAATGCTTGTATCACAGGAAGAGAGCTTGAACTAGTAAGCCCTTATGAGCCCAAGCTGTCTGTGAGCAGTTGTCCTGTGCATGGCTCCACTGGCTGTAATAGCTTGGCATCCTTTTATTTCTAATAATGAAGGGAAATCTGTAAATGTGTTTCATGTGCGTGTTCTTTCTGGTCACTTTGAAAACCGCATGGAAGATTTTTCAGTAGGGCACTTGCTAACAAGCTTTTTGTTAGCCGTAGTTCATGGCAATGCATTGTTTCTGATGTGTTTTGTTAATTATCTCTTTAGTAACTGAAGTCAATTCAATCATAAATTGAAATGTGGATTGATGAAGTTTTTGCTCACATTCAATTTTTTTCAGTAAGTGATGAGTTGAATGGAGATGGCGCACAGGAAACTGACCCCAAACTGCAGCCTCTTCCAGATGACAGCGCTGCAGACACTGTAGAAGCTTCTGACAGGTCAGTGCCTTCATTTCAGTTCCTTATTTGGCATATACCTTACTGCAGTTGAGAGAGTTCTCAAATCTATATTTCTAAAGTCAGTGTTTTAAACCCAGTTTGAATCCTGCCAGTTTTCAAAGTGAAAATGTTTTTAACTTGGCCTATGTGGAAAACCTGAGGTTTTGGGTAGACTTGTCTAATTTCCCACATGAGAATGTTGCAGAATAGGGCATTAGGTTGTGAATAAAGGTTCATGAGTGTTATCAGGGCTAGGATTTAAGCATCAATTCTCAGGCTTTCCTTACTGTGCAGACTGTCAGGCGTGTAACTTAATCTCTCTGTGTTTAGTATTTAGCTCAGCTACTGGTTTGAAAGATGGGGGTAAAAATGTCGTTTAAATTTCCTTGCTGTGTTTTAGCATGTAAGTTCTGGGAAGAAGCTTCTTTTTTTATGCAACTGAATATGTCTTTATATGTTGTTAGGGCAGTTACACCACGTGAAACCGTGGGCTTTCTAGCCATGGGCTGTTTCTTTTCTGTGCTAAAAATATTGACCTACTAAAAACCTGAACACTTCACTGGTTGTTTAAGATGCTGCTCTTCTTTCTTTTTTTTTCCTCCTTTACTTCAAATAGCGAAAAAGAGGACGTGGAAAGAACATGCTCAGGGAGTAAAGAAGCATCTAGCAAAATTCAAGGTTTACCTTTAAACGTGCATTATCAGAACCACAAGTGCTCCAGTGCATGTCTTGCCAACAGAGCAGCGGGCTCCTACAAGGGTGAGAATCCTCTGAAGATCCCAATCCTGTTTGACTTTCAAAGACGCCACGCAAAAGCAGACTGCCTTTCAAAATCACTGGATGTGAATTACAAGGCTCCTTGCGGTCGGAGCCTGAGAAGCTTTCGAGATGTGCGAAATTACTTGTTTGAAACAGAGTGCAATTTCTTGTTTGTTGATCACTTTTCCTTCAACACATACGTACTGCTGGGCAGGAACACCATGAATCCCGAGCCGCTTGTGTTTGAGTTCGATATTAGCAACGGAGCCGAGTCTGTGCCCGTCTCCTTCTGTAACAGTCTCGACCACGCAAGATTACCTTACTTCAAGTATCGGAAGTCATCGTGGCCACGTGGATATTATCTCAACAATTTCTCCAGCCTGTTTGTTGATTCCTGTGACTGCACAGATGGCTGCATCGACAGGTGGGTAGAAGGATCTCATCTCGGGCCGGTGACACACGATGCCTCAGCAGCAAGGTGGTCGCTTGCTGTGTGTGAAGGTGCAGTGCCAAACAGTGCCAAACAGGACCAGTGCTGCTGGAATATCTTGTGCCATGCTTTGTGTTGACTGACACCATTGTGTCTTTCTCTTCTGTAGAACTTGGGTGCTCCTACTGGTCCACCCTCTATTGTAGGGAAGGAAGCGATCAACAGGTGCATTATTGTCGACCTTTTCCTTTCTTCCCAAATTGGCGGTGCTACTCCTCCGGGTGGAGCTGACAGGCAGATATCTTGGCTTTGGAAAAAGAGTAGGGAAGGGAGTCTTGTGCCAGCAGAGGCAGGTTTATTTTCATGGCAGGCAGGAAAGGATCCTGCATGACAATTTCTGTTGCAGCTCCTACTGTAAAATGGCATCCTATACATGGGGTGGGACAGCCTCGAGGGATCAGATCATTTGGAACTTAAAAGGTTACTGAGGGCAGACGAAGAAACATCCGTGTTCCCAACCTCTACATGCTGTCCTTCTCCTTGCCTAAACAGAAACTACAAAACTCTGTGGTTACAGAATAAGTTTGTGGTCTGAGCAGTTCCAGTAGTCTTGCTCATTGTCGTCGTCTTCTAAATCCCAATAGCTCTGACCTACCGACACTGTGGGAACCTGCCACAGTTATCATATGCAAGTTTGGTGGTATTTTTGTCTACTTTCTTGAAGGGTGTGTGTCTGATCTCTGTCTATAGGTGTTACTTGGTGTTGCGTCCATTTTGTATTATTGGCAGCTGGGGCAGTTGCAGGTGCTGCTGTGCAACATGGTTGCTCATGACCCAACAAAAGCTTGAAATCACAGCTTGGTATAATGAAGCTTCAGTAATTTTAGTAATTTCATTTCAGCTGAGTGGTGTGAAACAGCGAGCACACAGCGTGCCACTTCTTTGCACTGAAGTCCCACAAGAATTGAGACGCTTTTGATGTGCAGTTTTGGGGTTTAGGATTTGCACAGTTGCTGTGACTCTTTCGAGTTGTCCTGACATATGATGGTGAAGACAAGCACTGTTGCTTGAGTCCTCCACAGTGTAAATTTCTTCACTTCTTGGGGGCTAAGGAGGGAGGAAGATAACCAAGTAGTGGCAAACAGGCTGGGATGCCCTGCCAGAGGAAGTGATTTCTATTCATTTGATCCAATTGACAGTGTCCTGCTTAAAATAAGTTTCTGTTGTACGTCAGCTGTTTGCATGTGCCATTTAAGGAGCTTAGCAGAAGAATGGGGTTGGGGTGGAGAGAACATGGTTGTTGTAAAGCACATGTAACCAGTCAAGAGACTAAGGAAAAACGTAGGGTGCCTGAAACAGCCTTGTGGAGTAAAAGGAGCAGGGAGGGGGAATACAGGTGTGTATACAGAAGTGTGTGTGTGTCTCTGTGTGTGCAGTCAAGTACATTTCAAATTGCCTAGATTTATGATTGATTTATGCTGCTTCAAATACATTCTGAGATGCTTTACTCTTATTTTTAGGTCAAAATGTGCATGCCTACAGCTAACGGCGAGAGGCTGTAGTAAAATTTCTCTGTCTCCAGGTAGTAAAAGATCACGTGGATACCGTTACAAAAGACTGGAGGGACCTGTTCCTAGTGGGTAAGAAAGACTACAGGAGTAAAATAAGAGCATACAAATAAAATAGCAGTTAATAGTTCAGTCTAAGTGCCACAGGATTAAAATAACTGGAGTTTTTGGATTACTGAAACCTTCCATTTTTGTCACAATTTTAGTGACAGATCAGGATGATAAAAAATTAGTGTGACTTGAGTAATAGGAAGAAAAAAAACCACTTTTGTATTGCAGATCCTACAGTTTTCACAGCTTAGATCAAAGTCCAAGAAAAGTGTGAAGAGTGACCAGAGTCCTAAAGACGCATCAGCCAGCTGCTGTTGCCAGACTTGGTTATGGGTGACTCTTCCAAGAGTCTCCAAAGCCATCCAATGCTTCAGGTGTTTGCCCTTTCTCTTATTCAGCTCCTGTGGATTAGCAGGTGGCCTTGAGAAGGTGTCCATTACTTCAGGTGTCTAGGAGAGGAATTGTGCAAGGTAGCTTTCTGCAATAGCCAAGGGCTTGAATCTGCAGGCTTACGGAGCCCCTTTCGGTCCTCTCTGTGATGTTAGTTTATGGCTGACATGCTGAATTAAAGTTGTCAGAGAACCCAGAGACAGATGCAGAAAACCCCCCCAATTATGAGTTCTTTTGGAAATGGCTTCATTAAATCCTGAAATTCATGACAGCTGCAGTGAAGTCCAGGCATAGGTTGTCTTTGCTAAAATCTCTTCCAGTATAGAATTAAGTGCTTCATAGGGATTTCTGTTTCTGTGTGATTTACTCCTATAAAACAAAACTATAACATTTGTTTTTCTTATATACTTATACCAAAATTTGGCAGACCGACTCTTAAAATTTATGACTCAGCAGTCAAGAAAGTCACAAGCTTCAGAGCATTGTTGCACAACCAGTTTTAGCCAGAGTCTTCACATTTCAGTCCACTGCCTTGTTGTTGCTTAGGAGGGGAATTAATAATAGGAATTTGTTATGGTAATGCATCCTTTTATATTGGGGGTTTTTTTTCTTCCTCTCGACAGGATTTATGAGTGCAGTGTGTTGTGCAGGTGTGACAAGCTGATGTGCCAGAACAGAGTGGTACAGCACGGCATTCAAGTCAGGCTGCAAGTGTTCAACACGGAGAAGAAGGGCTGGGGCGTCCGCTGCCTGGATGACATCGACAAGGGGACGTTTGTTTGTACTTACTCAGGTAGCAGGAGGGGACCTGTGAAGACATGTAGCATAATTCTCCCTCTCCCGTGGTGTGTGCCCTGGATTTTTTTTGAGAACAGGGAAATACAGGGTTGGAAGAGAAGTGTGTCAATATAATCTTAACTTGCAATATGATCAAATGGACAGAAGATCTTTGAAGGCCTCTGCTATGAGATGGTGACAGACAAACAATCAAAACAATATGGAGCAAAACCGATCTCAGCCTGTTGATTTTTTTCCCTCACAGAGCTGTGCATCCTATGCCAGGGCTAATTTTCCTTCAGTAAAAATCGTAAAATCATAGAATGATTTGGGCTGGAAGGGACCTTAAAGAACATCTAGCTGCACCCCCACCATGGGCAAGGACACCTTTCACTAGACCAGGTGGCTCAAGACCCCACCCATCCTGACCTTGAACACTTCCAGGGATGGGGCATCCACAGCTTCTCTGGGCAACAAGTAGCAGTGCCTCCCACCTTCACAGTGAAGAAGTTCTTACTAATATCTAATCTAGACGTACTCTCAGTTTAAAGCCATTGTCCTTTGTCTTATCACTGCATGCCCTTGTCTAATTCAGTTTCTATGTCAGCCTGTATCGACATCATAGAATTATAGACAGCATTCATATTTGGCTTTCCCAGGTATTTGCTAATGTCAGTTTGACCTGTGACAGTGAGTGTGACTCAGCAAATAAGCATTTTAAAAAAAAAAAAAAGAAAACTTTTCTTTTTCTTTCAGGCAGATTAATGAGCAGAGCTGAAGTATTGGGAGATGCTGAGCAAGAGCTGAAGGAGAAAAGTGCAGTGAATGACAGAGGCAATGACTCTTCTTCCAAAAAAAGAAAACTTGATGCTGATAGTTCAGACTCGGTGATTGAACTGGTGCAGACTGACAAAAATGACATTCTTGAGAATGAGGAATCTTTGTCACAGACTGTGGATAATGAAAATAAATCAACCCTGTAAGTTCAGCAAAGTAAGCTTAAGCATAACAAAACTAATATTCTGCTATTCTAGAAATTCTATTGTATAACTTAGAGTTTGTCCTCATATGGGAGGACTTCTTTGTAAACCCTTTCTTCGTACTACTCATAAATGATTGCAAATTCTAAGTCTTTTCATAGCAGAAGAGTATTGTGGATCTTTGAGAAGCAACGTGAAATTGCAAATGGAAACTTTTAGAAATATCTGCTACTATGTTCTCATTTGCATTTCAGTATCTTGGAAATTTAGTGATTTCATAATTTAGTGATTTCATAATTATAAGCAATCAGCTAATTTTTACTTCTGCTAAGTGCTGTTATGAAAAATTTCAGGGAAGGACAGTTTCCAAGTTGCCTTTACTGCACCCTTACCTTGAATCTCACGAATTTCCTTTCCTGAGAATAAAAATCTTTTGCATGAGGGCTATGTAAAAAACAATTCAGAAAAAAAGACTTTGTTATTCTGCCTCTTAAAAAATGACAGTCCAGCTGAACTGAGAAACCTCTGAGAGGACATCAGTGTGCTAAGCTTGACATGTCATTCTCCCCAAAAAATTCCTTTAGAAGGTTGTAGCCATGTAATAATGTCACGTCGTCTTGTGGCCTCTGTGCACTCCGAATTTACAAAGGGGCTTAAAGCTGTAAAGAGTAGCATTTCTCGTCATTATCAGTAGCCCACAAAAGTGCCATAATGGAGATTTTTGTGTCAGGAAAACAGCATAAATGTTTTACACTGAAAATATTCTTGAATAAGAGCTGTTACGTATTGCTAGACATTGTACAGATACTAATATTCGTTTTGAAACTGGTATTTTCTACTGCACTCTGAATGTAGTTGAGATTAATGTGGCTTTAGATGTTTTAAATGTTTATACCAGATAACTGCTTCCCATCCTTCTTCAACCCTCTCCTGATGTGAAGGACTGAGGTCCTTTTGTGGGAGAGCATTCTCTGAATCCGTCATACATTGTCTTTCCCCCTCTGTCTCCTTCGCTATCCCTTGTCTCCACAACATCTTTGCTTTCCTAGTTGAAAGCTATACTGTCAAAACTGTGGAAAGTAGTAGCAGGAAAAGGCAAAACTCTGTAGGTGCTCTATTTTGAGATAATCTGGTATAATAGTAGTAAATCAATTTGGTTCTCAGCAGGACAATTGGAAAAGGATGTAAAAGCAGCTGCTGATCTCTCAAAAAAGTTTGAGCAACTGCTTTCTAACAAATACTATAGAGAACTTAGCCTAGGTTCTCAATTCTTAAAAGCAAAATACTCACAGAACATGGGGTGAGGCCAGGCTGCAGGCTCTGCTGTAGTTCCTTCTAGAGAAGATACTAGAGACTGTTAGAGAAATGTGTGTTGTGAGAGTTACTTATAGGTCTCTTTGTCTTTTATCATTTCCTTTTGACCTTTCTGTACAGGGTTCATCCAAAGAACTCAAGTAAAGCAAACATGAGAAGGCCTGGAACTAGAACACTTGTTTTTCGCAATCACCAGCTAAAAATGGTAATAATGAGTGGCTTTAATGGATTCATTTTTCACTGTGCTGAGTATGTATGTTAATTTTGACATTTTCATCTTGCATGTTTAGATAGCTCTAATGACCTTTCTTCACATGAGATTGTGTCACACTGTGAGCTAGGCTGCCATGCTGGAAGCTGCACTCCATCCCTTCTCCATTATCAGTCCTTGAACATGTTCCCCCAGACCAGCACTATCTCCTCTCACAGCCTTCCCTTCTCCACCCTTCACTTACACTCCAGCCTCAAGAGCCTTAAGTAATTATTCTCCCCCTGCATCCCTTGTAACTAAATACAGGGTTAGAGGGTCACAGTGATAATGTTTTTGTGATGCGTCCCCAAAGAATGGCATAGCAGGGAGAAAATCTCAGCGTGTCTGTGCAGTTTTCTCATCCAGTGGCAGAGTTGGGAGAACTGACCTGAGTGTGACTCCTGACCTTTCATGAGTGTGAAGTGGTGCCTGCAAACACATGCAGAGGAGGAAAACTGGTGTAAACTTCTGCTGTAGGTTTAACTGGATTCATTGTCCTTAAGAAATGCATATGGGATTTTTATGCTAACATTTTGCAGTGCTGTGCATTCCAGAGCTCCCATAACTAATTGCCTTTTTGTGACAGGAGAGGAGAAATTCTGCCACATCCGGTCATTTCGCTGAAACTGTAAAAAGCATGTTTGGGATTTGGCTGGGCAACTTAAAGTTCTGGTGAAATTGTTGGGACTTAAGCACTTAATTACATGTCTTACTGGCTGGGGGACTCTTTCCTGGTTATCTTGAAGGATAATTTGAAATTAAGATAAATGTTACATTGCAGTAAATGTATTAACTTTTCAAATTCGGCCACAGCTATGCACTACAGTCGGTTTGAAACTTGAGCCTTGGAGTTCTAAAAGCCACTTGCTGTGCCCTGTTGGCCCGGAGTTGCATACAGCAACAACGTATCACAGCCTTTTCATTTGATACACAGGTGCACAGTGCCAGCTCAGATGAAGATGATAGTTCTCAGATTCATCAGTCAAGCAAAACAAAACTAACCAGTGGAACAAAGAAAGGAAAAGAAAGTAGGTTTGCAGAGCTCTACATACTGCATGCTTTGTACAGTTGAGTCCCATGAGGTGATAGACTGCAGTGTAGACAGTTTGGGCAGGCCTGTTCTTACAGTAGAAAGATGCTGTCAGTGTTGAGACGTGTCCCAACAGCAGCTTCCCAAATGCAGTGCAATTGTGAGAAGGTCAGTCTTGCAGATCTTGCTGTGTCACACCCAGTACCTGTTCCAGCCAACAAAATTTGAACGGGATATAATGCTCACGTGGGGGGACCTCAAGCTGGAGAGGGGCAGTGTGAAACTGATGCTATTTGCACATGCATCTCGCTTCTGTCTTAATGACAGTTTGTGATTCTCTTGGGAATGGTGGAATGATAAGGTGGAATGATAAAAAATGTTATGTGGAAGAAATCAGTCTGGAGTGGGATTTGAGAAGAGTGAGACGCCAGGTCACTCACAGGCACCTTGAGCAAGTGCTTAAGGCACCGCAGCAGGAAACAGTGATTTGTGGGAGGATTGATGAGAGACATGGAAAAGCTGTGTCATAGACTTGGAGAGGCAAGGAAGCTGCTTAGATTTTGGAGGATGTGGGAAAGAGTGAGTGGGTAAAAGTTCAGGGCCAAACAAGGGAAAGGCTTTGGCCTTAAACTGGTGTTGAGAAATAACATGCATGTCCATTGACAGAATCCACCCAGCAGCAGAAGGAAGAACATCTGCTGGAGATTGGACAGACTGACTCTGCTGGTGTGGACAGTGCAGGATGCAAAAGAAGGAGTCTGTCACTGCAGGGTGTTGATTGTGGCAAGTCAGGTGTGCTGGATGACACATGTATCATGAGGCCATCTAACAATGCCCCCCTAAAAGCTGATTGCAAAAAGGAAAATAGCAGGCAGTCGAAACAAGATGCACTTTGTGAGGAGGCTGATGGTGATGGGATGCTTCCCAAGAATGCTAATGAAGAAAATATTTATGTACTGGATGCCACAAAGGAAGGAAATGTGGGTCGTTTTCTAAATGTAAGTACTAAGTTGCATGGGTTCTCTTCGTTGTCTCTGCAAATACATCGCTTACTTATTTAAGCTTAAACTAGAAAGCTTTTGCACATAAACAGTCTATGTGGTAGGTGCATGGCAAGAGAGGCACATGTGGTGCTCCCTGCAGTCACAGGTGACAGGACACAGGTGACAGCAGGTTGGGTCACACCGGCTGTTTGTGCCTCCATAAGCTGGTACATGCTATGTACCAGCTGCAGATTTTGGCACCACTGGGTTCCTGAGAAACATATTCCCCAGTAATGAGTGACAACTTTTTCCTGATGGCCTTTCTTGGGGGTTCAGAGAGCAAATAGCACATTTTGTTGAGCCACGTGCCTTCTCCCAGCCTTGTTTATTTTGTTCCCCAGCCATTGTAAATTCTAGTTTGTGCTGGTTTAGGACAGGGGGTGTGTTATTGTACAAAACTTCCCTACTGTTCAACCATGGGTTCAGAAAGTGGTGTGTCATACTGTGTCCGTGTCTGATACATAAGTCTCTCAGTTTTGACTTGCCAAGCAATAAATAGCAATGAATTGCCAAGTACCTCCAGCTAAGACGAATGATTCATAGACACATCTGCAGATACTCTGCAAATAATTTATTTCTCTTCATTGGCATGATTATGTCTTACAGCAAAGCCCTTGCCTATGTTTAAGCTGTTCTTCCTCGCAGAGGTAATAGGGTGTTAATATTAGTTGTGCATCTTGCAGAAACCTTTCTTCTGCATCCGTGAGCATATGTTCCTACGTGCACCTGAGTGACCTTTCACATCCTGTACGTGGTCAACACACGATCGCTTAGTCCATTGCTTGCTCCCTAGCATTGCTGCCCTGGCAATGGCATTGGGTAATAAACATTCCGTGTGGGCTGGAGAAGGGAAGGAGGAAAGTACCTTTACTAGTGACAGACAGTGACACAAAATAGTTTTTTCAGCCAACGATGCGGTGTTGGACTGTTTCTAATTCAGATTTTTCTGTTTTACAGCACAGCTGCTGCCCAAATCTCTTTGCACAAAGTGTGTTTGTAGAAACTCACAACAGAAGTTTTCCATGGGTGGCATTCTTCACAAACAGGTGAATTTCTGGAAGTTTAATGTTGTTCATTCAAGGCACTAGGGAAAAAAAGCAGTGCTTAGTTATTAGGACATGATTCACTGAGGGGTGGGGCAGATGCTTAGATTATGAAAGCACAAAACTGCCTTCTTATTGGTGACTTCTTACTGTGCACTAAAGACAGAAGAAATAGAGCTCGTTGATTATCACTAAGGAGTTTTTCTTCAGTTTTTGCACTGAAATGTAAAGTAGGGAAGCTTAATTTTGATGTGTCCACTTCAGTGATAATCATCTTCAGTGGAGAAATAGGTTTAACTCAGCATGGTCATTTGGAAAGCCAAGATTCATTCATCCCACTGTTGCGTCTCAAGGAATGGCCACCACATCTGGGTCCCATAGGGCAGGATTGAACCCCAAAGGATATTAAGGTTGAGACACTTTGTGGGCCAAACAAGCTGGCTTCAGTCCTTCTCCTCACAGTTACCAAGACAAGCAGGACTTTTTGTGGCCCAGCATGTCCTGGGGATGTGACAACAGGATGTGACTCAGAGGTGAAAATTTGTTCTGAAAGTAAAAGATGCAGGTATTTCCTTAGTGTCTAACAGAAAGGGAGGTACAGAGAGCTGGTGCCAGTGAGACACAAGATGGCAGCAGCTAAACCCAGGAGAGGAAAGATTAATTGTATGAATGAAGTTAGCTGATATGCATGCTAGCAGTAGTACTAGGTGAGAATACAACAGAGAGGGGAGACTTTGTTCTGACAAAACAGTTCCAGGGAACACTGATCTTCTGTGGAGCCTTGCAACTCTGCTCCCTACTGACACAGATGCTGTGGATTACACTGGGATGTTTCCAAGAACTGTGAAGACGATGTTTTGAAATATGTCCAAAAAAAGATTTTGTTTTAGCTGGAGTCTTTCTTGCTCAGGTACTCAGGAAAGAAGTGTCGTGGGGACTGAGGCCAGTAGTCAGAGGTAATAGAGACCAGCAAAGACACTTAGGGAAGAAGACTGTTGAGGGAGAGTTCCCCTCAGTGGCTCTTCCATTTTCTGGGCGTCGCCCTTTTACAACTTTTCTAAATAAAGGACTTCATCTGGATCATTGAGCTTAATTGTGTGCCTTCCATGAACTTGCCCAGTCACGTTTTTATTTGTTTTACATGTCTGGCCTCTAGAACATCTCAAGTCAGCAAGTCCCAGGCTGCAGTTATGTGCTGTATGAAAAGTCCTCATTGTTTGTTGTCAGTCTGCTGCCTGGGAATTCACTGGATGTCCCCTATATCATATCCCGTGAAAAACATCAGAGAATTATTCTCTTCATTCCAATATTCATATTTTATTACATTTTCCATCATTTGTCCCTCAGCATCTTAGTCTCGGGTATTTAGTTTGCCATTCATTTTGGACAATGAATTTCCTACATCAGACATTTCTTCTATTGTACTGGCAGAGCAGCTGGTTCATGAGGAGCATGTGTTTAATTCTGAGTCTTGGGCTTTGTGCACATAGTGCAATTGCATTAAAATGTAGTTTGTCAGAGCAAAGATGACAGTCTTCAACAGCTTGTCTAGAGATCTGTTCAAACTTCAGTGATGCACTGTACATAGGAAAAATAACAAAACCATGTTACCCATTCAGATGTATCACTTACGTGGTTTTCCTTTTTTCTTTTTTTTTGTTTCACTTTTTATTTTGGGGGTTTGTTAGTTTGTTTGGGGGGGTTGTTTTGTTTTTTGTTTTGGTTTTTTGGTTGGTTGGTTTTGGTTTCGGTGGGGTTTTTTTGTTTGTTTGACTTATTTTCCAGAGCTTCCCTCTAAGTTAGAGCACATTGTTTAGACTCCAACCCTATTTGCAATCTCCATAGCTTTGGTAGGCAAAGCAGCACGAACGAGTGTGCCAGAGACTCCTTGTATCCCTTGTTTCTCTCCCAACAAGCTGCCTGTGTGATGCTCCCTGCCCCCTACAGTTTTTGGGTTTGCATGTGTGTTGTTGGTGACAGATTGTAAGCACAGTACTGTTTCACTTAGTTCAAACAAATTGACTGAGTGTTTTATTTCTTAGACATGTGAAAGCTGGAACCGAACTCACATGGGATTATGGTTATGAAGCTGGAAGCATGCCAGAGACAGAGATTTCCTGTCAGTGCGGAGTCCAGAAGTGCAGGAAAAAAACCTTATAGGCAAAGCTTTCCTACTGTCAACACTTCTGGTACCTGGGGATTTATATGCTGGAAGGGATGACTACTCAGCGAACAGCCCTCAAGTCCGTGGTGCTAATTGCGTTCAACTAAAATGCCTTTCACCTGATGTTTTTTTAAATTTACATTTAAACATCACTTTTGTAGTTTACAGAATTAGAACTGTTTGTCCTAAGAGCAGGCATCAAACTTTTCCTAGATCATTTCTGTTCTCCTGGTCTTCGTCCTCCCCGCTTCTAATCCGCGAGCAAAGTTCCCAGTGCCCTGGAAGAATTCCTCCTCCATGCTGTCTGCAGCAGAGACACGACTGATGAGAGCAACAGCTCCTTGGCGCTTTCTGTGCTCCTCCACAGGGCTGAGTTAGCAAAACTCAGGTTTCTGAAATGCATTATGAACGCAAGGCTGCCTGGCTGGGCACTAGGAGTTGTTAAAACACACCTAAGCCCGATGGATCCAATGGGACAGATAGTCCTGAACAGAGATGGAATTAGACAGAACAGTTCTGCAGAGCTGTGTTTGTGCTACAAAGTGAGCTGGACAAGTCCTGCTGCAGCAGGAGAAAAATGACTGGGTTTTGTTGGATTGCATCCCTCTCCATGTTCATGACACACATAGAAATCCTTGAGAAATCCATTGTACCTCATCTCAGTGCTATTTGTGTAGCGTGGGACAGGTGGGCCACAGAATTCCTTACCACATAGTTTGTTGGTAAGAGAGAAACGAGCTGCATTGGGAGACAGAGTGTGCAGATGCAGGAGGTGGCTCTGAAATGGAGCAAGGGATGGATGTACAGGTGTGGGGCTTTTGAATGTGTTCTAGCGTTGGGCAAGCAAGGAGCTGTTGCAGATGAGCAGTTTAGATGCTTGAAGAACCACTGCCAAAGGTTTCAAACCCAGTGATTTTATTAAAAATGTTGTAAAAGTAAGACTTAACATAGTTTGATAGCAAAGTTCACTCTGTTACTGCAGAAGATATAATAATGATTTAAAGTTACCAATACAAAATCTAGTGCACTGTAATACAAAGCTGTGTGTGACATCGGTCACTTACCAGAGATCTGCAGTTGATCAGGGGTCTCTCATCCTCGAGGAGTAACATTGAGAGGCATCCCAGCTCATGGAGAGATCACTGCCATACAGCCAGCTGATTAGCATGAGAGCTCCAAAAAAGGCTCATTCAGACTGTCATTTATGGAATAAAGTGGTTGGCTTGAAGTCAGATTACCTTTGTTGGAGAAGGTAAACAGGAGAGTCTTGTACCTGCACTTTTCTTTGTTCCTTGATAAATGAGTCTTGGAAGAACCACCTGCTATTCATGTGTTAATTGCATGGTTGGTATCCCAGATTTCAAGCCCATGTGCCTCAGTCCTCACCGTGTCACCCTGTTCCTGTGGGGGTTTTCAGAGAAATGGCTGGAACAAATGAAGGTCTTGGCCTGGTTATGTCCAAGCCTATACTGCAAAATGAAAGAGAAGCAGGAACCAGTTCTCAGCCCTGAGGCCAGGAGGTAATGGATGTCTTATGCCCACATGGCTTAGGGTTCTCTTTTAATTGGGTTGTATCTGTGCTGTGTAACTGTGGACAAAGATGGTGTCTGTGGCCCTAAGTGGGGTTTTTTTTAGTTTGTTTTGGATGCTTCAAGCTTAAAATTCATGAGGTTGTGCTGCAACACAGGATGCTCTTGAATTTCTCAGGTCTCAGCATGCACGAGGAGTTCCAGCGTGTTAAAAGTGGACCTTTAACAGAGATAACAGACCTGTGAACCGTTCTGCTTACAATGAAACCTCAGCTCTTCTCTCCTGCTGCTCTGTTGGAGAGTTTGACACATCCGTCAAGCAAACGTCTCCTCGGCTTTGGTCCCAGTCATCGCGCTCTGGGTTTGCGTGGGCTTTCACCACTGTCTTCAGGGATAAATGTAGAAGAGTGGGGTTACCCCAGTGTTGGTGCAGTACCTCTTCAGAGGGTCAGAGCCACCCTCTCTTGCCCTCATCATCCCCTCTGTCATTGCAGTCCCTGTGTTAGCTGCAGACAGCACTCAGCTCAGTTGCTTTTTGCTTCATTAAAGATCTGTCTCCACTCAGAGGGAATATGCCTTGGGATAACATCTTTCAATGTTAACCAGAGACATGCCAAAGTGTATGAGAAACCCACAGGTAACCCAGGAGTGGTATTAGCCTTTTAAACAATTGAAAATGCAGAAAGCATCTGTGCCTATGCTTGACTTGAATGTGGAAAAGAAGATAGGAATGTTGTTAAAGCATTGCGGGGGGAGAGGGTGGGGAAGCTACATTTTACTGCCATTGATTATATTTTCCAGGTCAGTGGTAGGAATTAATGATACTGGGCTGGTGAGGAAAAGCCCTGTTTCTTGATGCAGGAAAACAGACCTAACGTTTCAAAAGATGCAGCGCTTACTTGCTCCAGGTGGTCTGCACCTATGGGAGAGCCTGCCATGAGTGAGTGTAGGTGTCACAGAAGGTGAGCGTATGAAACAGGGATTTTTGTCTAGCTTTTGTTTATCAGGTCTGTCTCCAGGCTGGTGCTCCTTCATTCTCCTCCTCCAGGCTAGAGATCATAACCTATCCATGAGCAAACTCGCCTTACAAGGTGTGATTTCTGCCTTCTTCTGTAGTATTACTAGAACAGGTTCTGCTGAGGGTGTCTTGCAAGTATCCTCTGCAGGTAATGGCCACAGGAGTGCTCCCCTGAGCTCTCTCTCTGCTCTGCTGTCTATTCCTCTGCTTGTCACAGCTCACAGATGGGGATGTTTCTGAGCACAGCTCCTCGTGTCGCCCGTGCTTTAGCAGAGCAGTGTGTAAAAGCACCGAGCACAAGCACTGATGGAAAAACAGGTGAAGATACTCCAAGTGAAGTACTCAAAAGCACCTGTGGAATGACACATTAGGGACTTCTCATCAGCCTGTTGGGGGTATCAAAAAAGAAGAGTGCCTGATGGGAATGGGTTGCATTGAGATATGAATCACAGCTCTTAGAGTGAGCAGGACAGTGAGCAAGACGGTCCCAACGGAGGGACAGTAGGGATGTGAGGATGTATAAGGGCTCCATGGAAATAAATATTAGCGGCCAAGATAAGCATACAAATGCAAAGACAGCTGAAGATCACTTACGGGATAGGTATAAAAGAAACTGGACTGGAGCATATTAACTGATTTTTTTTTTTTTTGCCAAAAAGTCACTGAGCACCAATTTCCAGATCTATGTATTTCAGCAGAACTATATGGCTCTGTAGCACAGCAGTTGGAGGAAGAGATTGCAAAGGTTTTGGACTTGATTTTCCTCCACGGAGAATGTTTTCCTGTGTTGGAGAAGAGATTTCTGTTTGGAAAATTTTATTAGTTTTAAGATTTATGCACCCGTGGATGCATGAATCATGTTGACTCATTTGAGTATCATCTAGGTAATAGATCTGGGAATTGGAATTGTGTAGCAGCATTTGGCTAATAGATATAATCTAATTCCAAGCCTGGACACAGGGATCTTAGCTCTGATATGCTGCATCTGGGCAGGTGCAAAGGGATTTTGGAAACCAGCTGGAATGATGCCAGCAGTGCTGAAAAGCCAAAGCTGATCTATCTGGTAAAGGGAACTGATCTTAAAAGCTCCATGTTGTGTTTGGTGTGGCCTCCTGATGAGCCAGAACATGCCTGTTAATGTGGCTGGTGAGCTCACTGGGGGAGGTTCAGCAAGACCGAGTGCCAGGTCCTGCACTTGGGTCACAACAACCCCAGGCAGCGCCACAGGCTGGGGGCAGAGTGGCTGCAGAGGGGCCCAGCAGCAAAGGACCTGGGGGTGCTGGTCAGCAGCAGCTGAACATGAGCCAGAGTGTGCCCAGGTGGCCAAGAAGGCCAATGGCACCCTGGCCAGGATCAGCAACAGTGTGGCCAGCAGGACCAGGGCAGGGATTGTCCCCCTGTACTCGACCCCGGTGAGGCCACACCTCAAATCCTGTGTTCAATTTGTGGGCCCCTCAGATCAGGAAGGACATTGAGGGGCTGGAGCGTGTCCAGAGAAGGGCAACGGAGCTGGGGAAGGGGCTGGAGCACAGGTCCTATGCAGAGCAGCTGAGGGAGCTGGGGGTGTTCAGTCGGGAGAAAAGGAGGNAAGGAGGCTCAGGAGTGACCTTACCGCTCTGTACAACTGCCTGACAGGAGGGTGTGGCCAGGGCGGGGTCGGCGTCTTCCTCCTGGCAACAAGTGACAGGGAGCTGCACCGGGGAGGTTTAGGTTGGACAGTAGTTCTGTGATTCTGTGAAAAGTGACCACGGGGCTAGGGAGGGATGCAGGATATCGCCTTTCCCATGGTGAAAGCCCTCGGGAAATGGCTGCCCGGCGCGGCGCGCAGTGCCTGGCACGGGAATCGAAACCGAGTATGGGGTCCGTGACCCCGGCACGC
>VZTA01004227.1:0-37976 GCA_013398855.1 Mohoua ochrocephala
CATAAAGTCAGCCCAAGAGAGTAATCGTAGTTCCCTCTTTGCCCAAACCAGTTTGTGGTAGAGAAGACTCTGAAGGGAGATTATGTGCAGGATTCTGGCCTCAGGGCCACATGCTTATGGTGCAAATTGCCCTGTGAGCACCACTGTGCCTGCATAACTCCTCTTCTGACAGGTGTTGGGCTGCGAGTGTACTTTATGTTTATTATTTGCTCATATTTGTTTGTGGTCGATAGATGAGGTCAGAAGGGAAACTCCAGGACAAGAAAGTGGGTTTTACAACTGTTCTGTATAATGGGAGAGTTTCCAAGAGGAAGCATGAAATGAAAGCTTATGGGGTTAATGGAGTAGAACAGAAGATCCTTAGCCCCATGTAAAGCTACAAATAGCATAGGCATTATTTTAAAACTAGAAATTGTATGTTATTGGGATCTTGACAATTCAGATTTGAATGATCTTTGCAGTTGTAAATGAAAGCCATTACTAGGACACTCTCTTAGATTGCTCACTGAAAATTAAACTGTGAAAGCTTGCCATTGCACAACATGTTTTAGCAATATGTTTGCTCTCATGGAAGTTTTGTTTTTAGAAAATAGAATTGCCAAACTGAAGTAAAGAAGTGCCTTTCAACTGGTAATGTTACTAGCTTTTAAGATTAGGAGCTCTGTTTTTGATCTTTCAGGATATGGTTTGAGTAATATGGTTTGAGTTATTTAGAGTTGCAATTGATTATAACAAGTAAAATGCTGTGCAAATCCTTTAGAGAAAGAAAATTTTTCAATTAAAATACAATAGGGCAGGAAGACATAATTTTTTGTTTCTTGTCCTGACATTTGTCTGGTTAGCAATAATGTTTGTTGCAAATTTATATTTAGAAGTAAACTGACCTAATTTCATTGCTTTATACATGGCTGATATTGAATAGTGCTGGCTTATTCTTATGTCTCTCTTACAGGGACAGATACTGGGGGTGACACCCTCTGACTTCAGTGCTGCTGTAACAGCTGATATAGCTGGGGATTTGGTTTATGATGTCTGTGAGCAGTTCTGCCTTGAGAGGAAATAAAAAGAGAAAAGGATTTACATTTGTTTTGTGATTCTTTGTTCCTATGGAAATTGAAGACACCTTTTTTTCTATGAGATGAATTTCAACTTTTCATATCTCTTGAGAGTGAATTTCAGGCACTATGGGAGAACAAAAGAGAGCATTTCTAAGTAGGAAGAGTGCTTTCAGCTCAGATACAGAAAACATGACATCCCCCCCACAGGTCTGGCTTGCTAGAGGGTTACTAGTCTGTCATCTCTACCACAGTTATCTCAGTACTTCTTTTGAGTGACATAAGAAGACTCAAATTCGGGCCTGTGAGCTGCAGATAGCTTTTCCTGAGATCAAACAGAGAAAAGAATGTCTATTTTGGCTTTAAACATTGGATTGTAAATATAGGGCTATTGTTCTTATTATTGACAAGTACTTCTTTGTACCTCTTTCTCTGCACACTCCAAATTCTATCATCAGCCATTAGCTCTAAACAACCTAACAGGAACTGGTTTTGTTGGTGGGTTTTTTTGTTTGGTTGGTTGTTTTTTTTGTTTTTTTTTTTTTAATTTGAAGCAACTTTGAATGCTTGCCTTCTCTTTATGGCTGCTGCTGCTGCTGTTAAAATATTCATATCCTTGATTTTAAATAAATAAGGCCTCTATGTTTCTCTAAATCAATGTGGTTAAAAAAACCTTTCTCCCAGGGAATTCTGGATGAATGCCAATTTATCCTTACAATAGAAAGACACTTTCCTGCTGGAGATTTGTAAGCTCTGGCTGAAATGTAAGGATGATTCTGACAGCAATCCTGGGGTAAATTAGGAATAATTTAGCTGAAGTCAACTGGTATCGGTGTAAACAAGATTACAATCAGCCTTTGCATATATGAGACACACATGTGTCTTAGCACAAGTCCCATTGTTACTCTAGAAATGTGTTGGAATGAATGTTTCAGTAAATATTTGAATGCTGGCAAACATTTCCCTGGTACCTGTCTTAAAATAGGACATAGACATTTTAAAAGGATGTATCTCGTGTCAGTGGGCAATAAATAGAAAGGATTCTTTTGAATGCAGCAATAGATGCAGCAGTTGTTTATCTAAGTCATGAGACAAATGGAACAGCTTGTGACAAAAGAGAAAAACATATCCAGTGTGAATTCTCTTATTCAGGAGGGAGGGATACCACCTCGTTCCAAAACATCACTCTTACTGTTATGATTAACAGGATGCTTTACAGGATCCCATGTTTCAATGGTGCTTTGCTTCAGGGAGGTGTCAAATGGGTCTCTCTGAAAATAAATAAGTTTGCAAGTCTTACTCTTTGTTCTTCTTGGTTTCCTCATTTAACAGTCCAGAATAGGCCTAAGCACTTACAGGGCCTCCATTGCCATGGTATTAGAGAGCTATGTAATCCACAACCTGCTGTGTTGCCCTGTAAGGTGTGGAAATTCTATCTTCATTTTATAGGTGAACATAAAGACATAGAGGAACTAAATGACACAGCTGAGGTCACACACATTGTCTTTGATTTAGCAGATATCTTGAAAGATCTGTCTTGTGTTGCTTCAGCTGTAGAAGCCGAGGATGCCATGTACACACCTGATCTCGGCACTTTGGGTAATTTAGTGGTAAGCAGGGAGAAGGAGACACTTTCAGGGCACAATTCATCTCATCGTAAAGTAAAACCTAGAGGAGTTCAGATGAATCATGTTGTGAAAGAGCCCGTTTAAAGAATTTAGTTGATTAGCTGAAAGGTATTCTTCAATTAGAAATGCCAGTATTTCATCAGATCATTCTTTCCTCTAGCACCTTCTTTTACTAGATGAGAATTGGAAAAATCTCACCTTCTTGCTAAGAATTCTTATCCTTAATGCTGAAAATTCTCTTGTAAGGAATTATAAATCCTTTTATCTATCTTGTATTAGAAACAGTACATTGTGACTATAGTGTCTTAATACTGTATTGCTGCATAAGCTTCTATTGTACATCAGCTGCCTTGACTGCAGTCAGACATTAAGCAATTAAATACAAGACTATAAACATCCACGAATATGCACAATAAAGTCTGCTGGTTTTATTGTGGAATATTTGCTAATATAAGAATCTAAATGTTGGGATGGAGTCCAGTAGTCTCTTATCATAGACACTCTGTCATCAGATTTATTCTCATGACAACACTGTCTCTTAATTTACAAAGTCATTTGATGTCTCTATTTGTTTATAAATGGTTTTCACCTTTTTCTCTGTCTGGTTTTATTCTTCTAAATGAAAAAGGCTAAAATCTCCTAACCTTCTCTAACAAGAAAGACTCTGGTCTTTTTTTTTTTTCTTTAATTCTTCTGATAACTTGGTCTTCACTGAAAGTTCTTTCCATTTTTATGTCAGAAGCACATTGCATCAGCACTTTGCCTATATGACCTTTGTCTTTATCAAGGTCATTACTAAGAACATTATTCAGGATTAGTTCTGATATTGAATTATGTGGGACCTCTCTCAAGCTCCATCTCTTCACTCATTGAATCAACCTACAGGTTCTATTAGCCTATATTCTTGCTAAACTAAAACAATTTACTATATGGCACTTTAGCACATGCTTTACTGAAGTCCAGAGAGTGAGATTTACTCAATTTCCTTTGCTTCTAAAAATGAAGTTATGTACCATGGTAATCTCACATTATCTACCATTCTTAAAATATATGTGTCAGACCTTCCTGTTTATCGGTTGTCATGGTGTTATACTTTCCTTTTTAGTTCTGTTTTATTCCTTAAGATCAATTCTTATAGATTTGTGGCGACTTGTGCCTGCTTTTCTCCCCTCCAAGTTTGGGTATACATTTATCACACTCCAGTCAGGTAGCACTCATCTTGTACTTCATTTATTTATAAAATGGGTTGGTGTTGAATGTGGATTTTCTCTCTGATTACTTTTGCCCATTTCTCTGCAGTAAATGCCTCCCCAGTAAACAGCAGGTACCAGACCAAAGTACACAAAGCATGGACAAGGAATCTTAGGTGATATGCAGCAGAGTTACCATGAATTCAAGCAACTGCTTCTAGTTGGTGCTGTGACTGCTGCAGCCCATGCTCAGGTGGGCATTTGTGCAAACCAGTGTTGCAGTCTTAATCAATCAGCCTTGTCAACAAGGAGATCTTTCTAACTTCATCTTTTAGCTGTAAAATAGTAAAACTCTGAAGGTTTACTTAGAAAACTAAGTAAAGAGACATAGAGAATACATTCTCAATGAATAACCTTTAGAACAAAGAATGTTTTTAATGTTACTGCCTTCTAGGAAGGGGATGTGCAAGACAGCACTGGACAATTTACCAAGATGTTTATGCCATTCCCATGTTCTTTGGCAACACAGGTATAGAAACTGACAGAGCATAAAGTTCCTTTGAAAGTCAGACTACTGAGAAGTTGCAAAGTGATTACCTGAGACTGTGAAATAGATTAATTAACAAAGAAAAAAATGCAGTGCTTACTAAAAAGTTCCATATTCAAGGTGTCTGCCAGGTGTTTTCTGCTTTCAGTGCTATTTTTCTCCCCACAGCAGGGAACAAAATTTTCCATTATAATCAGGAATACTGCTAGCACTTAATGCCTGAATGGGGGACCAAACACAAATTACAATGTAATCAATCTTTTCAAACTTTTTGAAGGGTTTGTCCTCTCACCTTGCACTCAAAAAGGCTATTAGCGTTAGTGGAAGCTTCAGTTGTTTCTTTTTCAGTCTTGTTGGCCTGGCCCACTGTCCTACAGCGACAGCTGTGGTCCCTTAATTCTTCAAAAATCCGTGCAGCTATGGTGAGAGATATCTACAGTACTGTGAAAGTGAAATTCAGAAATGAAATTCCATTCTATTTTTTGTGTCACAGTGCAGNCCTGAAACTCCTCAGCATGTGCTTTGAGACTGGTCTGAAAGCCTTGATAAAATAGGGGCTCCGTCCAGATGGAATCCACTCACAAGTGACAGAGCTCAAAAGGATTAATTTTGCAAGTAAAAAAGTCAGTTGTTTGATACAGCAATTAGTTTTGAAGAAATAATTAACTGTGTAAGGAAAGGTTTCCTGATCTGTGCACACACATTAAAAGATCAAAGTGATGAAGTGTTATGGCAAAGCCAAGGGTAAGACATAGCTCCGGATTCAGATGCTAAATCTAACTATCTGCAGTGAAGGCGTGTACATAATAGGTGCCATAACTTCTCGTTTTGTTTAAGGGAGATTTAGTCAAAGCAGTATAATCTAAAGAGCTGTTAGGATTCATTTCTGAACATTAGGTGTGGTGATTTACCACATTTTATTGACTAGACCAACTGACAAGACTGACAGGATGTCTGCTAATCAAAAGGAGAAGTTAGAAAATACATATATCTGTGGTTCCCATGAAGGTATATACATTGTAAATGTCTAAAATTTGATTTCAGTCCTATATTTTTCTTCTCTGTAGCACTACATCGCCTTGATCCTTTAAGCTGCAAATATATAAGACATTTTCTCATAATCACTTCAGATCACAGGATCATCAAGGTTGGAAGAAACTTTCAAGATCATCTTGTCCAGCCATCAACCTGGCACCACCATAATCCCCCCTAAACCATATGCCCAAGTGTCACATGCAGATGCCTCTTGAACACGTCCATAGGAATGTCTCTAGAGCTGAACCCTAGGCTGGAATGAATCCTACCTTACTTAGCATTCTATGTTTAATAACCTTAAGTTTTATACCTAAATGAATTACAAAATGATGCCCCATCACTCATTTTTAGTGAAATCTTTTAACTAAATTCAGTGATATAAATTTATAGGAGAAGGATTTGTCATCCAGGCAGCTGAGAAGATAGTGAGAGGAATATTTTTTTGGAGAAAAATACAGGAATACTGATGAGAAGTGAGTTGAAAACATGTCAAAAGAGAGAGTAAGCAGAACCATATAAGGGCAGCTTGGAAAAAGATTCCTGATCCTGGAGAACTTGTGAAGGAAGAATTGGTATAGTATGCACACAAGCTAAATGCTAAAGGAATGACTTTCAGATCACGAGGGATTTGGTCTGTCTCCCTTAGTGCATGCCTTCCTAAATCAGGCTTACCTGTAAAATTCATTTTGTGTTCTGTAGTGACAAAAGACCAAATTTTACGCCCAGTGAAGACAGTAGCGAAACTCCAACCTATTTCAAAGGGCAGGAGGCATATGACCAACGAGTGTGTGGAGAAATAGCTGCTTGTCTCTGTTGTCCCACCAAATAAATTGGCCTGAAATACATCCTTTTGTCTTATCAGTAAAGTAGTCTAGTATCTCAGGTCATCATGATTTTAAGCATTTGGCATTGCTTTTAAATAACTTGCTGCCTCTGAAGTTGCCATTAAATAACTCACTTGATACAAGGGTAATAATCATCTTTAAGTTAACTGTTAATTCCCTCATGACTACAGTTTTATAACAGTTTCTCTTCTAAATTGTTGGCACAAAACCATGAATTACTTGCTGGTGTTTGCATGGAAAGACAGGGTGTCCTAACCAAGTGTCAGTGATCCTTTTCAGTGTTCTTGGTCTCAAATCAGCCATTGAACCCAAGCAGAGGACAAAGTCATTAACAGAACAATCATTCTTAGGTGTTTTGACAAGACATTCTATAAACGGTAATTAACATCTGCAGTGCCGTTCCTGTCAGGGAGGCGAACGGAAATGTTAAGTGAGCTAAATCCAGTGATTGCTTTTCCTATTTTGGTAAATCACCTTTTTTGTTTGTTTCTTTTTTTATAATACAAGAAGAAAAATACATTATTTCTTTCAGGTTGTTAATCTGCTTCATAAGTTTTCATTTCTACAAGCTCAGTAAAGACAAACCTGTTCATACTGCCCTTTATTTTCAGAAGCTTGAAACTGATAAGCCTATATCATACATCATTAAATATGAGTCCAAGCTTATATCATGCATGTATTTTTTATATTTTTTTCTTTATTTATTATTACCCTGTGGAAAATAAAACCAGCTTACCTTTACATCTCAAACTGGAACCAAGAAAAAAAGAGTTACTACCAAGTATTCACAACTCTCATGTTATAGAAATTGTTGAATTCTTATGTGACTGGACAAGAAATATATGTTTCCAGCCACATTTTATAACACAGTTAATTCTATGGAGGTAAGCAAGCCTTCAGGTTTGTCTTTGGGTATCCTCAAACCCCAATGGTTTGAGGAAATCAAACCAACAGTTTTTCTTGGCATGTTCCTTCCCAAAATTTGCTTTATATATGAACCAAATTTCCCATGATTTTTTTACTACTTAAGAAACCAGACTGTGTACAGACATAAAGGAGAATGTAACGAGCTTGTTGCATGTGTAAATGTTCATGACCTGTGCTGATAGTAACAATTCTTCTTTGAGCATCTTGCTTAACCTATTTTAATCTATTAAAAAATTTAAAATATCTGATAATATTTTCTTGCTTTAAAAAGTGCAGACACCTGGACATGACATCCAGGATATTCCTTTAAATGTGTTAGTTTAGACTTACTGTATGTGCACTTTGTGCACTAATTTCAGACAATCCTTTTATTTTATACTTAGATTTGGATGCAACTTAGAGCGGCCTACTTTCAAGCTGTGTTTGCATGAATAAATACAACACAGCAAAAAAAAAAAAAAAAAGGTGTAAGATGTTTGGAAGAATTGGTTTGCTGAGATTTTTCATTAAATAGGAAGAAGACAAAGTTGTCAAAAAAGAGTTTCCTCCATGAAATGTGGACTCATTATTCGTGTGAAGTACTATTTGATTTCCTCTTTAGAACCACAAAGACAATTTTTTCTGCAGTCTTCCAAGTGATATTTGGAAGCCTGGAAGTATAGCTCTTGCTAAGTATCAGAATAAGATTGTGTGAGTAACCAAAACTATTTGGTGCATACAGATGTTGCTTCCATATTAATTTTCAGTACATAGAATGTAATGACTAAATGCAGCACAGATTAATTTTTGAGCATGGTTTAATAAAATGTAAGTGTTTTGACTCAGGAGCATTTGTTTAATGGGAGTTTTACTGTAAACTATATAAGCTCATTAAGAGTCTTATGGATATCTCTTCTGAAAAATGATGTAAATGAACATAGTTTTTAAAGAAAAAGAAGGAATTGTAGCATGGGTGTAGTTCAGACATAATGAAAGAAAGCACTTTCTGGTATTCTCTGTGTAATATGCCTGCAGTTCTGACAACTCAACTGGCACTGATCTGAATTTTACAAAATTAGCTAAATGAGATGCCGTTATACAAGCAGAATTAGGAAATGGTACTTTTGTCTCTGGATTAGTTTAATGACATCTCTGACATCTGTGTCCTGTGATATTTATCAAGGATATATTTTTTCATAGAATAGAAGACAAAATTAACAATATAATCAAGCTTAATAGGCACCTAATTTAAGCACTTTTTTCTGTCACATACTTCAATTGTTCAGAGTCATGCAGCTTAAGTTAGGAGAGTGAGTACCCCGATTTAGGTCCAAATTCTGCTAAGTGAAATGTACTCCAAAAGGTCTTTTCAAGTCAGTTAAACTATATATTTACATAACAGTATGCACAAGGCATCTGCCACAAAGTTGTAACAAATTTGGTTTAACCTAGATCTGATTTTGGTCTGATTTGTACTGAAGGAAAATAGAAAAGCACAAAAGTGGCAAGAAGCGTACTTTAGAAATAGGTATTCATTAAAAAGATGTATTTCAACTTAAATTTAATGTTTGTTCACATCGTTGTAATTAACCTAATTACAGAATGAATTGTATACTTTTATGCAAAAAATAGTCTTAATTATCTTTCTTAATTAACACTATATTTTTAACACCATAGCATTTATGTGCATTTTCATATTCTTCTTAGATGAGCTGCTGTCTGGAACGTAACATTTGTAGCTTTTTGATATTGTCTTTTTTTCCCCCTTGAGTTCCTTGAAGGGGGCGATTACTTTTTTCCTCTCTTTTATTTTATTCAAAAGTCATGGGAAGAATGTTTAGTTTGACACTTTCTGCTCTACAGGTTAACCTAGTGCTAGGAAAATAATACTTAGGAAATAAGACTGAATGTTTAAAAATACATCTACGTGATAGAATTTGAAATGAAGCTACACTGACCGTTCCTGGTGGCAGCTTTATGTTATATATATTTTTGAAGGTCCCAAAGTAAATAACTTGGAACCATTTTTTTCCCCAAGATTAAGGTCCAGACCTGTTACTTTTGGGGAGAAAGAAACTGACAGTGTCAGTCAGGAGTACCTCTTAAAACTGTGGTTTTTTTGATTTGAGAAAAAGTAAAACTTACAGGAATACAGAAATATACTGAAATCTGTAACCATATTCCTGGAAGTCTGGAAAGGTAAGACAATGAAGTTGTGCACTTAGAGTAAGATAATCTTTTCCATAAAACCTCAGTTTTAATGAAGAATGCTGCTATTTGTGATTAAAGATGGTAATTCCTGATGTGGTGCTATCCTGGTTTTCTTTTTACATGTTTCTGCAGTGGATGATAAGAGAAGTAAGGTTATGTTTTGGAAACTGTAGTTCTCTAGTTTTTTTCGTCGTGTTCTTTTGGACGCTCAGCCTACTGCTGTTTCTGTAACTTGCTTGCAATAACAGTTTTATGCAACTTTAAAACATGTGGTGTCCCTTTAAGGAAAAAGTAATATTTCATTAGAATACAATTTCTCTTGCAAAATAAAAATTCTTGTGATAGAACAAATAAACCTTTGTTCTTAAGCTATCAAGCATATATTAAACTAAGGGCTAAATAGTAGTAGTAGTGGTATTTCAAGATTACATGAAAATTGGCAATATTTGGGCATTACAAAAGAACTGGAAGTATTTGGGGAGAATTACTCAACGACCCATCAAAGAAGATTAACAGAAACGAACAAAACTGCTAAAATTTAATACAAGGTTTGTTTTTCATTAACCCTGTATACGGGTTGAGGATATCCTGGAGATAGGTACAGTAAGAAAAACAATATGCATCTCTGTTTGAATATAATGTTTTTCCCTACTTTAAAGTTCAAATAGATTTGTGATGCAGTAAATAAATAACTTACACAGATACATTTCTAAATCTGACCCATAAACATAATAATTTTCACTTTTTCTCAGTTCTGTGTTTTCCAGACTTTTAATTGTATGATCTGTTCTACTTGCAAGACTTCGGCAAACCTCAAAAATTACAGTCTTCTATCTCTTATAAACAGCAGATTTTCAGGGTGTTCCACCTGAGGTCTGGAATAATTCTGAAGTATTAATTTTCTGAAAGATAACTTGACTATAGCAGGCTCCCTCTAGTAAGTCTCCTCTAGGCTTCCCAGAATCAACATTCCTGAATATGCATGAGATGCATCCCCATGTGGGCATTTTGGATAATGTAGTTGTCTGCTGGTTTATTCCTGGCCGCTGGAACCGTCTTGTTTGTAGTGGAAAAACTCAATTCAAGTGCATTTTCAAGATATCAGAGTGATTTAGTCTGTCTTCTGGAATGGCAGCAAAGATGTGGACTCATCCCATCCCTTATAAGTAGATAGAGCTGGATGTAGTTGCCATACATGGACTCCTTATTTATCAATGGACAGAAACTCACACCTGCAGAAAGTGAGTCTTTTCTTGAGAGAACTGTATCACTTTATGCAAATGTTTCTGTCCGTTGATAACAGAAGGTTAGGATGACTCCATACCCAGCTTGAGGAAAGCAATTAAGTTGCTTATTTTGTGAGGGATTACCTTCACTTCGATGTTCACCACTCTGTTATTTCCGTCCTGTCCTTAAATGAAGATAAAGGAATTATATGGATTAATATAATATATATATAATAGATATAAAAATAAAAATAAAAAATACCTAGAGATACAGATATAGATATACAAGTAAAATAAATCAAATGTATATTTTTACAGCACAGTTTATCATATCTATATATGTAGATGATGATGATGAATTTTGCTTTTATTTAGTTAATGCTTGATAAAGTCCATATCCTTACTTCGATACATCCCAAGTTACCAAGCCTGCTCTCCAGGGAGCCAGGATATGTCTTTATCAGAAGTCAGAAGATCAGGCTTTTGGTGTAAGTTAGAAAATGATCAGGAAAACCAATTATTTTAGACTTTTTAAAAAATAATAAAAAATCAAATGAAATTCAACCTGAATGGTTTTATTTTTTCTGCTGTAAATGAGTTAATGGCCAGGCATATAACAGCTGGACAAAAATTATACAATACCGTGCGGAGTAGAAATAAATATTGTTCAGCTCAGGTTCACAACATTCTGCCAGTTCTTCTCATTCTGACTACCTTTTTTCACATTGAAGCCTACCTTTCTCAAAGAGAATTTGTAGAAATTACTAACCAAAATTTGATTTTATGTTAAGCAGTTGACTGGATCTTCCAAATAGAGACTTAAGTTGTTTTTGACTGACAGCAGGTTCATGTTTGAGGCATATTAATAGATCAGAAAATGTGACCATGTCAAAAGTGGTGCTATCTCAGCATGTTGCCTGTAAATCAATTCAACAAAATATTCTGATCAAGTATCATAAATATTTAGGTGTGAGAGAAAAAAGATAGTAAATGATTGTGACCATGGGATGCTTTATGAATATTTTATTATCACCATCCATCATCACCTTTTGGGAACAAAGACTTTTTTTAGGCAGCAAAATGAAGAGCTACATAATGAAAAAGATTAATGCTGAAAATAATATTATTCCAAATATTTAAACACTGGTATCATTAAGTGATCCAATCAAATTTAAAAGGTTCATTTGAATCCTCTGGGGAGTTTTTATGCATTAGATTGTCCTGCTAAAATTAAATGTATGGCAGGAAAAAACTGCCAATTTTGAGGAAATAAAATTAGACGAGATAGCAATTCTTCAGAGGAGTAGCTTGAACGGACGAAAAGATGGATGAGTTCCATGCCGTGCTGAAGATGGTTGCAAATTTATAAAGATATGCTGTCTGCTCTTTGTGTGCCATAAAGTCTGTCTAAATAACAATATCCTCTCAGGGAGAGAATCTGCTGTTCTGGCTGCCCATGTATTGTTGAATTTGGACTATCTCCATTTGCAAATGTTGACTTTTCATCTGTGCCCAAAGAATGAAATCTGTATGAGAGATGTGTAAAGCTTTTAATCTTTATTTATTTGTTAGCAAACGGATTTTTTTGCCAAATCCTGTTTGCTTTTCTTTTCTCCTGCTCTTCCTGCAAGGTGACTGTCTGCATCCACAATGTGACACTTCAGCTAAGAATACAAATTGCAGTCATTTGTGTCTTTGTTTGTTTGTTTGTTTACTTGTTTGTTTGTTTTTAATGACAGAATGTATTAAGTCAGAATAACAATCCCAGATATTATTTCATATCTTCTGTATTTCTAAAGGGTATGCTAGAATTGGCTACATTTGTCAGTGAAATTTTATACAAAATGCAGCTTTATGTTAATGGTTGCTGATACATAGATTTTTAAGACCAGAAAGAACCACTGGATTATGTAGTGAACCTACTTTTTTTTCAACTATAAATTTTAAAGTTTCACTCAGTTAATTAAAAAAAAAAAAAAGTAGTGGCATAAAGATCCGAACGTAGACAATATGCAATCCATGATAAGTAAGTTAAGAGCTGGATTTTTGTAATCAGTGAAGAGCACTGAATCATTCAGGTTTGAGCTGCTCAGTTGTAGCTCAGCACCACTCCAGACCACAGTGCTTTGTAACACCTCCTGTGGCATCTTCCCACACCCTTGTTGCACACTAAGTAAACTTGATTCCTAGTATCTTACAGGCTGTCGCAGTTTGATGCTGGTTAGGTGCCAGCACAATGAAAACTATTCACTTATTTTGCCTCTGCTATAGCTGAGCAGAGAAGGGGAAATTAAAATTTCATTTTCATGGGGTAAAATAAGGATTATTGAGGAAAATGGAAAAACTTCAAGGCAAAACAGATCCAAACTTAACAGTGTAAAGAAGCTTTATTACTAACAGAATTAAAAGTAAAAAGAATAATGAGAAACCAAAGCAAACTTTCAGAACACCTTTCTCTTCCAGTACCTCCCTCTTTCCACCAACCCGCACAAGGAGAACAAACATGGGTTTTGGTCAGTGTTTCATGTCTTAAGAGTCTTTCTTTATGTTTAAGGAACAGAATTTCTTCTGCTGTGCCATGGGAGCCATCCCACAGAAGATAGTTCTCTGGGAACTTCTCTAGCGTGGTTTCAAACTTAACAAACAACAGTCTGCCCGAATCTGCTGCACTGAAAAAATCCCTCCCATGAACCTTGCAGTCTTCCCACAACTGCCATCATGGGTCATAACAGTCATGGGATTTTAGTCTTTTAAGGATGACCTATTCCAGCCTGAAAGCAAAGGCTCTCTTCTTCAATCTCTAAAAGCCTTCCACAGTATCTATGGGCTCTGGCGTGAGCACTTTTTTCCACAGGCTGCGTGTAGATTTCTGCACCCCTCCATGTACCTCATCTCATGAATTATAGGGAAAACAATTTGCTGTATTATAGTCCTCACCATGGCTTGCAAGAGAATTTCAGCTCCAGTGCTGGGAGCGCCTCCTCTCTCTCCCTTCCTCCACCGACCGTGGTGCCGCCACGTTAGCCTCCTTACGTGACATCACTTTCCCTTTTCTCTGACTTGGAAGAAAGTTGGTATCTGTAAGTTTTCAGCTGAGAAGTTGATCTTTTTCAGGCTCTGCCTTGGGGAAAGGCTCGCCCTGTTTTTTGTTGCCGGCTGCATGGTATTTTTCCCCTGGGTTCAGGCTGAGCTGTGCCAGCCTCAGAGGCCCACCGGCACTGCACGGGCCGTGGCAACCTCAGATGAGTCTCGGTCGTGCAGTCCCGGCCTCGGCTGGAGGGGGTTTTCTGGGAGGGCGGCTGCTTGAGGCTCCAGGGTGGCTTCCTCCCAGTGGCCCAGCCTCGGCCGCCGCGCTGGGGGACCCCGGCAGCCTGCTCTGGGAGGAGGTCCAGGGGGCCTCCCCTGCTCCCCACCCCTTGGTGGGGAAGCAGGAAAAGGAACTTCTCACTCTCTCTTCTTTCTTAAATATGTACATCACAGAGGCGTTTCCAGCCTATCCCATTGGTCTAGCAGCCTGCCCATCAAACCAAGTTTCCCTAAACTGCTAAACCACCACATAGGCTTAGCAGACACACGAATCGTGTGCCTTCTTCCTGACCATGCACACATGGAAATGCAGAGAGGTTTATATACATGTATGTCAATGCAGAAAAAGTCATTGGAAATAGGAAGAGAAAGTTAGGTCTCCTTCCAGGAGAGCCATTACTGATGGAGGTGTACCTTGTAAATCATAATGGTATTGAATTTCTAGGAAATATACCAGAAAAAAAAGAAAAAAAAGAAAATATAACAAGCTAAGTAATATTCAAAAGCTATTTCATTATAGCTTTTATAGTAGAGCAGCTGTAGGGGAAAGGAACTTGAGACAAGAAATGCAAAATACTTTAACTTCTACTTTGTTTACTTTCCTATTTCTTAAAAAAGATATAGATATGAAGCAACCTCAGTCATCAGACAAATAGGTAGAAACAAATTTTCAAGTAATTAAATAATGTTGCCTTTAAAATTTAGCTGCCCATGGAAATAAAGGCATGCACAGTTTTTGTACAAAGTCATGGACATGATGTAGAACCCATCTGGATCACTTAAATACTTCACAGAATAGTGTAGAAAATCTTATTGTGCTAAGTTTTCCTGCCTTTTCAGAAAATACTTTTGTTCCTGCTTTTCTGTATCCTGGGCAGTGCCTCCCACACATCCTTTCTTCCCCTGCTTCCTGTCCCTCTTGTTATTGTGCTAATTAAGGATTCTGGCAGCTTATCTCTCCAAAGTAATGCAGATATGAACTAATCTAACAGTATTATTTATTTCAGCCTTGATGAAAAAGAAGTTTGGGCCAAGACAGGGAACAGAAAGTAGCAGGGGTTTCTTGATCTGTACCTGAGTACAGAGGATGGAACACCGGGAAGGCACGAGAGAAGCAAAAGGTTACAAGGTGGTAGTGATAAGTCTACCAGAACTGGCAACAGCGATGATAGGAATCCAGGGACCTTTGAACAAAGTAATTTGAGGATGGAATGTGAATTGACTGTGCCAGGTAGAATGAACATGGAATAAGTCACTAAAATATATAATTTTAATAGTCACTGAATGTTGCTGTTAATTAATAATACCAGGGAAGCACATCCAACACAGCATGTGTGTGGTTTTGTAGCCTTGGATTATTTTTTTTTAACAGACTAGAAATAAAGAACATTCCTCCCCATTTATTTGTCTGATACTTAAGAGCAAAAAAATGTCAACAGAATCTTCTTCATTATAAACTATTTTCCAGTTTTTATATTTAATAGATGAGTAGTTGGAAAACCTCTATGAAATGAAATAGTGTCATTTCAGTTCCAATATACGTGGGGAAGGCTGTAAAAACATGTGGTTTTAGAAAAGGTCATTTAATAAAGTAGCCCATGGATGCTTAAAAAAGCTTTCTGTATTTGAGGATAAGTAGAGCTGAAAATGTTGCTGTTGTTTTCTTTTCCCTTTTAGGATGAAATATGAAAAGTTAGGTAAATATGGTTGTCTGAAACACAACTGTGGCCATGTTCAAATCCACTGTACTTAATGTTAGCACCCTCAGGCCAAGGGTACCTATTCATGTTGTTTGAGATCAAAAAGTCTCACTGAGTGGAACTTATCTCGTGGCCTCAACTCTTTTCAGACCTGAAGAATGAATTTTCTGGCTGTAAGCAAGCGAGTTTTAAAGAAGCAGGTTGAAAAGCAGCTGGTCATCACACCAGAAGCTAGTTGCTAATTGCAGCAGTAAGTTAATCAATGAAATAGCTGTTTAGCTTCTGGGTATAATAAAGAGATAAAAGACCACACAGAAATTCCAGCATTAGGGTATGACCAGCTCTTGAGTGGCATACATTATTTTCCTTCTTGCACCTGTCTGCTTTTGATTAGGCAAGTCATGCATCTGCTTGACAGCTATTAACAGAATAAAATAACAACAAAAAAGCATTTTTGGGTAAGATCTGATATAAATATTTACAAAGACAATTTAAGGGAGTGTTTGTTATGCACTTTTGTGTTTGCTTTCAAAACATTTAACTCCAGAGACAGATGGCTTGTACAGTTTTATCAGCACTTGTGTCATTATATATTCAAGCAGCCAAGACTGATAACCAGCCTCACGGATTATGGATTGTTCAGAGAATAAATACTTTGAAAAAAAAATCCCCCACATATCAATAAAGTACTTCAGTATGGAAAAGCTTGATACAGAAATTGCAGTGACATTTTTGTGAAGAGAAAGGAAACAAATTAATGCAATTATAAAATTAAAGCGGCAGGAACAGGTTTTTAAGTGGTGTCATTGTATGTGGTAATGAAACAACTTTAGAAAATTGGGTGGAAACTATTGTTCAGCAGTGGTGGAGGAAAAAGATAATTACCATTAAGGCAACATTATGCTTTCTCAATACATAGCAGCCAACTCTTCAGTCACGCTATCCCCAGAAGATCTCTCTCCTATCGTATTGCTCATGATCATTACACTTTATGCTACTAAATAGCAACCTGAATAATAAAGAGTCTAAGAAAAGAATAAACTTTATGATTGAGAACATAATAAAACAAAACAGAAACTGAAAAACCTAATTGTCAAAAGATTGTCTTCTTCTTCTTTTTTTTTTTTTTGTAGGTGAGATCCTTTTTTATTCCTTCTCTTCTTTTTCCTGTGTCTCACAGTAAGACATTTTTAGAATCCCCCAAATCATGATCATCACCATTATTAGCAATAATATTTACCAAACAATTATGGTTGTATCTAAGGGCCGTAATTGAAGATAGCTGTGACAGGCACCACACATGTTATGAATGAAGCTGCCTTTTTCCTCAATCAGTAAGCATCACCATTCCCTGTAGTAGCTCAAGAGTAAAATATATCATTCTAACAATCGGAATTTCTAAAAAAATCACTTTGTAGAATTCTTTTTCTCTTGTAATGGCTCAAACCAAAAGTGATTAAAAGAACAATTGTTACTTATATATTAGATGAAGTCTTGCAAGGCATTTTGTAAACTTAAACCTCACAATATTTTAGTAAGGCAAGTAAATATTCTCAGTATTTTACGGATTGAAAGCATGAGACAGAGTACTGGAAAATATGTGTACACATTTGAGTAGGAGCCTGAACTTCTTCTCAATTCTGGACATTTTTATATTCATATGTAAAAATGCATATATAGAGGTGTGTGCAGACTGTTACATGCCTCACAGCTATTTGAACAGTTTTACAGCTAAAAGAAGTGTCTTTCAGATGTTCCCTGAGATTCTTGGTCCTCTCCTAAAAGAAAAGTGTCTCATTCTGTCTACAGCTGTCACTTGGTGTGGCCGAAATCCTTATTAAAATTGTAATTGGCTGCATAAAGACTTCATGGTCTTGCCTTTGATTGATATCTCTGCATAGGGAAGGTTGACTGGTGGAGGACTTGCACGCAACAATTTATTTTTGAGATCTAAGTTGGACAGTGGTATTTTGTCAACCAGAAAAAAGCCCAAGGAGCAGTTCTTGAACAGGCAATCATCTCAGCATTGTTACCCCATTCCTGTTGCTGCTCCCAGTAGTAGCAGATATCTGAATATTCCAGTGCTCTTCAGTAAGTCTGTCAGCTTAGAGTTGGCTAAAGAAAAGGATGCTTAAAATTCATTCCGAGTTGAACAGCATTAACTGCCTAGCACTGTTACTAAAGAAAGTAAAACACATGAAGTAAATCTTCCAAAGACTTTGACATGTAGCTTATAGGGCCACATGCATATTTATTCCTAAGTAAAACCAGCTTATTGCTCATTTAAATTTTAAATTGAAATGATAGTCTTATCTCGTGAAATTTATTTAACTGAACAGAAAAAGTAACTTCTCCCCTTCAGAACTATTGTACTGAAGACTCTCCTATTAACCTTTTATTCCACTGTAGATTGGAGGCACAGAGTGCATGCACTGTCTTTCTTGAAAAGTGTCATTCTGTGGCAAAAATGTTTTCTTTCTGTTTTGAAAGTTTTAATCTTTGCAAAACCTTTCTTTCTTTCTTGATCAATAAAATAGTGGCGTACTGGGAGAGTAGACGGGTTGAAAATAGCTCTGCCGCTTCTCAATTTTTTCCTATGAATTGGGCAAAAACTAATTAAAATCAAACTTTAGTTGACAGCCAAAAAAAATTTTTTTTAAATCAGCTTTTAATCTGTAGATTAACTTTTGGAAAAAATTAACAATGTACTGTGAGTACTTTCTTATAATTGTTTCGGTTTTGGTTTATTTCTCTCTAGGTACTTGCCTCAGTTTGGTTAGAACTTCATAATGCAGGATTCAAAAAAGAGTTTTATACAAAAAAAACCCCACTTCTCTTTCAGGGAATTATGACAGGTCTCATTTTAGAATTGCGGTTCCTGGTTCTCATTGAAATCTCTGCTAAGCTCTTACTTTGCAGTTGCTTTTTTCTTTTTTCGTAATGGTTCTGGTATAATTATTTCACCTTGTATTGATCTAAATGGAAAGTAGCATTGATTCTATACATTTTTCATGCTCTAGTTTTCAGCAATAGGACACTTTCTTACATGGGGAATGCAGTAGCAACTTTTATTATAGCTTATTATATTTTATTGTAGCTTCTTATTTTCTGTCACATCAACAGAGTACTGTATATTCTCTAGATATTCAAAAAGAGGCGTTGCTCAGAGATAAGAAGATTAGCTAATTACTAATGTAACATGTAGAAATATATCTGATGGTATTTTTTATATCTGTGTTTAAAAGCAGTGGGAAATGAATAGGAGTTTCCATAAAATTAATTGACTTAATTTCAGTGTTCAGAAAAAGATTTTAGTGAGGGTAATTTATTGTATATGCATGGAGTACAAGAGAACAAAATATTCTTTGGCATTTTAACACAGAAGTCTTTGTTAGAGTTTCTTCACTTATCATTTTGAGTCTCAATTAGATTATTATTAAGATACACTTTTTTTTTTCCTGATACACCGCTGACATTTTTCTTCTGATTAGTAACTTTGCTATTCATGCCTACTTGCTAATGTTCTTTCTCAAAAATCAATCTATAATTTCCTTCCTGTCACTGGGATGTTTAATCAAGGAAATATGTCTCCTTAACTCTTCAGATGTTTTCAGTACTAGCCCGTTGATTTACTCTGTAGTCAAGAAAAGGCATCTCAAAATTCTTGCTCAAAATTACAACACAGCGATGAATCCTGGCAAAGCATATCCCAGATATTGAGAAATATCTAACAAAGACACACAAAGTGATTTCTATGCCTTTTTCCTGGCTTGTCCTTCTTCATGCATCCAGCCTGAGCAGATGAGCAAATTAAGTCATTTAAAAATGCAGTAAGACTGCGAGGAATTTAGTGTTGTTGAAGGCATGGGTGACCTGTCTGCTTGATTGCAAGGGGCCTGCAGCCGGCCAGCTATGTCCTCGATAGTGTGTGAAAAATTATGTAGATATTTAATATGCATAGTACTTCAGCAATCTTAATTTCTGTCTCCCGTGGTCTTATATTTCTAGCTTACAAAGAATTATGAGAACAGTTCTTTATGAAGTGCAAGATTTACATAAGCCTTTTTTTTTTTTCCTCCTTGACTTTTATGGTTGTATAGCATCTGAGATGTGTTTAATGGTCAGAAGAGTTACAGATTTTATTCTCTTTCCTGATGCAATGTTTTGAACTGTTTCCTGGTTTCATATTAAATCAAGCAATATTTAACTTATCTCTTACTTGTTGAGAGTACGCATTGGAGTGTGCATCCACTGGGTAGATACCTAGAACTATGCACTAACCCATGTTTGTAAAACAGCAGACATTAGAATAATCCTGCATACAGCACATTCCTTTGGGCAATCCTGGTTTTGTATAGCACAGATGTTTCACAGTTTGCAGTGGGCTGTTAGTTCACCAAGATTCTGCAGCAGCAAAGTGAGTTGAAAGCAGAAGAGAATACATCCAAATGATAGGCCTTTATAAGCGTTAATTCTCACTCAGAATCTGCAAGTGTAGGTTTACTTCCTTGGACAGTTTCACTTACCTAGCTCTATTTGCTTGGTGTGCCTTAAAAAAAAATGAGTTAAGTTTATTGAGTAGGATCCGAGGCCAATAGCATAGGGATAATTGAACTGTTTTTCCACTTCTGGAACCTAGGTAGGTAGCATATACAGGGAGTATATGCCCTACGAAGCAACTACTCTCTAACGGAATGAAAATGGATGTAGAATTTTCCAGCACAGTATCTGGTTGCAGGATCATTGTTAATTTTCTCTTGAGGTCTATGTTTAATGCAAAATATCACAATCTAATATTATGTCTTCTTTTTCCCCCCTTTCTCCCTCTTTTTTCTTTCTCTGTTTTTCTTCTACAGATGGGCCTCTTGGACCACGAGGATTAGCTGAAGCTACAGAGATGTGTACTCAAGAATGCCTGGTTTTGGGTCACTCAGACAACTGTTGGATGCCTCCTAGCTTGGGCCCATACCAACAGCCAAAGTCTCCTCTCTCCACCTTTGCACCTCAAAAAGAATGGGTTAAGAAGGACAAACTAGTTAATGGACACACATTGACCAGGACCTGGAAAGAAGATAGCAACAGAAACCAGTTCAGTGATCGAAAGCAGTATGGTTCCAGTGAGGGCCATTTCAACACTGGCAACCACATGACTGACATTCCTCTGGCCAACTTGAAGTCTTATAAACAGGCCCCAGGAGCTGTGGAGAGTCCAAAGGAGCACCAGCTATAAGAAATGGTTACTTTGGACCAATGACTTTAGCCTACTTAGACTTGCTAATACTATGTGTGTGTCAGAGCTTTGTGTACTGGGTAGACCTCTAGAACTATGCTTCACCTAGCAGAGATATGCATATCTTTATGTTAGCACCGTGGAAGGTATGATGTCCTGCAACATGAAAGAGTGTTTCTACTAGTTGTGTGGTTTTGGTAAATAGACATGAGTAAAACCTGCAGAGATCTCTCCAGTTTGAAAATATCCTTTTTTGTTTCTTTGTTTTTTGACCCTGGACTGCTGCTATGAACAACAGAAGATGCATTTGGAGAGTGAGAGAGTGCGAAAGCTCAGTGGATTGCAAAGATTGAAAAGCATATCCAGTTAGAAAATTGTGCTTTTGTTGTCATTGATCTATGCTGGGACCGTTATACTTGAGATCATATTGCAAACAATTGAAGCTGTAAACATAAAACCTATTGTGCTATTAACAATGTTAGTGGACACTTGTAAGTCAATCAGCGTTCAAATACTTGTAAATAGCAACAATTATTACTTACAATTTTTGTGTACTTATAATGTTCACTTGAAAAGATACTGTAGCATATTTCTGTGTTTCACAGTTGCTTTTTAATTTCTTTCATTTGCTTTCTTGTTGTTTTGCTTTTATTTTCAGTGATGGTGTTTCTGTGTTAGTAGTCTGTCTGACACACAATGTTCCAAGAAACTCAAGCCACTTGTATTAAAAGTGAAAAGAGTGATGGGGTGGGAAGAAAGGTTGCTTGTAGAAAGGGAAAAAAACCTTTTTTTCTATGTAGTAGCAAATGATGCCAGCATTCAGGTAGAATTTCTTCTTTTTTTCTTTTTTTTTTTTTTTTAATTTAATATTAAGAAATGAAAGGACTCATGTAAGGGCTTAAAAGCTTAGCAATTTTTTTGTTTAATTTCCATTATGTTTCATAAAAGAGGGAAATTGCATAACAAAAGAAAATTTAAATGTGTGGTGGTGGGTGAGGGAGGTAGCTATTTCTTTGGGATCCTTAATCAAATTAGCTGTAGTCCGTCATTTGATGAGTAGTAGCCGATGTTGATCCCAGCTGAAATATGTGGAGGAAATTCTACAGGAGCAAAATACAATATTAATGTTTTTCCAGTTGGGCAGGTGTGTGTCTATACCTAAGACAGTTCGTATTGCTGAAACAGCAGCATTTGTGTTGATCTTCATCTGCGTTAACGTTGTAGTAACACGAGTGTTTTTAGACCATAGCCACAGAATATTTAATGTGTTGTGCCTTCATGATGTAACAGAGCATTCTCCTGGTAGGCTAGTTGGGGGAACTAAAGGGTTAAATCTCTAATTATTGCTGTTTAACTGTTTGTTATCATAGTTGGTCAATGCCTGGCAGGTACCAGTATCATGTCGCCTCAGTCAAACCAGCAGAGTGACTCCTAATGTTAGTAAGATCTAAGTTGCACGCAAAGCAAATCCAAATCCAAAACATTTTTAGATGGTTTTTGTTAAGGCATGAAAGATGATTTACACAAATAAATAGCATGCAAAAAAAGAAAAGTCCTTACAGAAAAAAGCAAGTTACTTATGCCACAGTGAAACATCAGTCTTAAAGTAACCAATTTAGCTAATCTGAAGGTGATTTTATTTTTACCAAAAACCAGAACCTTTTTGTTTCTTTCTTTATTCTTTTGTATATAGCAGTTCACTTTTATTTTTTCCTCCACAGTATAAAAGGCTTAAAAATGGGTTAGGGGTGCATTGCTTATTGCAGTACTTATGTCAGTTTGTGAGGGGTGTTTGATGACTTTGACAGAATAAATATCTAACCAGTTATCCTTGTTACTGCTTTGCCAGTTCAACATTATTTAGTTATTCAGCTTTTGCAATAAATGTTCTGAATTCCTGATTGTGTTGTGTTAGTTCTTGGGCAGATGCCTAAGGGAGTTTATTCCTGTTAATTTCTCTTTCTTTCTGTTATTGTTGGTTGGTTTGTTTCTTTTCTTCATTCTGAATTTCCAGTTATTTTTCTAAGCATACCATGGTCCATTTGGTTCATATAGATATGTGTAAGACTGAAATATACAGCAAAGGATAAATTCTGAGGGCTATATTCTGCCATTCCTATGTAAGTAGGAACTTATTCAAAATGAGTTACTTGAATTGGGTGAAGTGTTACGTACTCAGCACAAGGGTGACAGAATCTAGCCCGTGTTTGTTAGGCCTACATAGGCACATGGAAAAAGCATCCTTGCATGAGTCTTTATAAAAGTACAGGGGTAGCATATAGGAAATTCAGCTCTTACCAGACTTTGGTTTTTCTTTTGGGAGTAGAATAAAGTCATATCAGAATACAGTAAATTCTTTCCTATAAGGAAAATTTGAGTAGTTACATAATAATTTTTGTTGCAGCACAGGAAACAAAAAAAGAAAATGCTGAACAACCTTGAAAAATACATATCAATAAGAGTACTTATTTTTGAACATGCTGAGTTTTAAAGCAGAGGTGCACTGAGTTTTACATTAAAACCAGAAATACAACAATTATTTGAAAACCCAAATAACACCAACTAGTTTAAATTACAAGTTCCTTTTAAAACAGAATACATTTGAAAATGTTTCTATTATGGACAGAAAATAAAAGATGTGACTGTTGCTGCAGAAAGAGAACTATATTCTGTTCCAAACTTCAATACTTTGTCCTATTATCAATATGTGCAGGAGAAGCTAAAAAAAAAATTGGTTTAAATTGCTAGCAGATGAAAATTTTCTTATCTTATTTTCTCAAATTTTGTGTAATTTTAGAATCTTAAGACCTTACCCAACTTTGAAATGGTTATTAAAAGAAAAATACAGGAGAAAAAGAAAGCCAAGAAAGAAAGAAGAAAAAGAAAGCAAGAGAGAAAGAGAAAGAGGGAAGGAAGGAAGGAAGGAAGGAAGGAAGGAAGGAAGGAAGGAAGGAAGGAAGGAAGGAAGGAAGGAAGGAAAGGAAGGAAGGAAGTATCGGCAGCACTGAAAACTGCATCTTAATTCCATTTAAGCTGAATTAATATTTCCCAGATGTTTCCACAAAATCTGGATTTGGCCCTAAACATGTATGTAATAAGTGTCCATTCATTCACAACCATTTGGTTTGCTCAATCAGTAGTAGTACTACTGCTGTCTAAAACTCAGAAATAAAGAGGAAAAAAAAGGAAAAAAAAGAAAAAAAAACCCTTTCAGGAATTCTGTGATATCTCAGATGATGAGCTTTAAAAAAAATTAAAAATCCCACTACACCCAATGAGATGACAACTGAATATTGGTGACTGTTCAATTTTACTATCTTTGAGGCTAAATATTACTTAAAATTATTCATAACCTGTCATGATACAGATGCCTCTCTGATGTCAGTTCTGGCTTTTTGTTTTCCTTCAGACTGAGTGTCCTTTATTTATTTCATAGTGCACACACTTGAAAGACTGCTAAAAAGGTTTGCCAAATGTTTCTTTCATAGTCCTCTATTTTTGTTGTCACTTACCAAAGCCCTTTGTCCAAACAGAAAATGGAAACTACGTGTAGATATAGTTATTTAGTCCTACTTATCCCTCTGCCGCGCCAACTCTTACTAAAGATAGCGCAGTCAGGACCACTTAAAAAACCCCAGAAAGTTCAGACTTGAGCTGTGAAACATTTTCTGGTGGTTTAAGTAGTGATGCACTAGAACAGATTGCCTAGAGAGGGGTTTGGTATTTTGAAGAAGAGAAAGGAAAAATAGCTAACAACAATACTTGTTCTTTGTCAGAGGGAGCACATGGATTAGATGCCTTCCCGAGATCCTTTACAGACAATATAACTTGAAGAGAAAGCATGATGGTGGAATTACTGAGCCCCACAGCATGATGAAGTCATATGAAAGAAAAATTGTGTACTGTATTTTCTTCGAGAAATAGGTAAAGAAATTGCCTACTCAATGCCCCTTGTTGGAGTTCACCTGGAACTCTATGGAACACTGCGTGAAGGCTGACAAAGAAATAAATGGAGCAGAATTAGGAGTATGCAGTATACATCAATTTTAACAAGCTGATAGGAAGAAAATTATATTCACATTCCTTGCTTAATGTGATTATTACCTTAGCGAGTTATTATTAGGATTCAAGATCAGAAGGAATCTTAAGGATTTTATCATGGAATACATTAAAATAATGGAGAAACTTAGGAAGCTTTGGATACATAAATGGCATAACTGCAGGAGAGGTAGATCTGTGTGAAAGTAAAGAGCAGGAGTGATAAAGACTGATGTAGCTGACATGAGAAAACAAAGAAATAGAGAAAAAAAGATCGCAATATTGATCAGAAGCTGACTCTTAGGATGTTTTGAGCAAAGGGAGGCATTAGTTACTTTAATGAAATAGAAGACACAGTGAAAATCATGGAACAAGGCAGTAGGTGATGTCAGGGGATCCACAGGCCACAGACTCATGCCATGCCAAAAGACACGGTGGTAGGGTCTAAAAGCCTCAGGCAGTACCTCAAAATATGTTACAAAAGCATGCTACTGGCATGAGAGCACAGCAGTGGTGTCATATCCAATTCAGACAGAAGGATGAGTTTTGATTTCCCGTGACCACAAACTATTTACCTGATTCAGATTATAAAACTTTCTTATGGCACGCATCCTTGCCATAAGAATGAACAAATAAGCAGTGAGAGTTCTGTGCAGGACATGTCCTCACATGAGCCAGTTCAGACTGCAAACACAACTAAGTATTCGCAGTTCCATTTTTTCCCATTTAAAAGACTTCTTCTGTGGAACCGTGTTCCAAAGTCTTGACTTTAATTAATTAATATGCCTGTAATCATTGCTGCCATGATGAAAAACTTCAAAAAGGGGACCAATTCTAGAGCACAGAAAGGCATTTTAAGATACAGAAAACATGATACAACATAACCCGGAGGCGTGAATCAGCTCAGCATATCATGGATAGTTGAGCTGTAACTCAATTAACATTAGTTTTATTATCTTGCGCTGCTCATCACCTTAGTGGACACATCCATCAAATATAATTACCCCTTAATCTAAAATCACCTCTGACTTTTCCTCTTGTTCCAAAAAGAGACTCTCATTGGTAGATAGTTCCTTTTAAAAATATGAGATACCCTTTTTTCACACATTATTTGAGTTTCATTTTGATTTCTCTGGAACATAATACCTTATTTAACACAGCCGCTTATGTCGTAAAATGCTTTTCTTGTGAGAGACCATTCTATACTTTGTTTTCAACCAATTGAGTTGAAAGTAAGATCAGAACATAGAGGGCCAGATTCTGATCTTCAGCTGATCTTCAGGCTTTCCTGAACGTCTTACAGAGTAAAATGTCAGGACCTGTCCAATAATTAGTAACAGAAATAGCAAGCCCTTTAGTATACAGTGGTCAATACAGTAGTATATAATGCTTGAGAAGAAGTAAATATGCCGTTTCCAGGTTTTTAAAGCACAATGTAGTTTACTTATAAACTGAAAAAATGCCAAATGAAGAATTACAAGCTTGTTTTTTGGGTTTTTTTTGGTTTTTTTTTTTACGTTGATGCAGACACATCACTTTGCTGGACAGTAATAGAACTTATGTGCTGACATGTACCCGCATCCTGCCAAATAATCTGCAGCTCTTTTGAGACAGAGTGCACTTAATTTCTTTAGAACACAGCAGTAAGCCTCCTTTTGTAGGAATAGCTCAGAGTTTCACAGAACTGGGTTGGCAATGAGAAGAATATCATAGACATGCACATCATATGCTATGTTTTGAAGCAAGAATGCTTTCTCTAACTGCAGCGTTTCATGGTTCTAATTACAGGTCTAAGTTTATACTGCTACCTTACTGTACAATAGCAAAAATGAGGATGTTTTTAGCTATCAGAAAGGATCTGAAATTCTCACTGTATATTATGAAAAGAAAGGACTTAAAGAAAGCAATGTCCCTCATTTTCAAAAAATAAGTTGTTCTTTTTTTTTGCCACAGCCATTCTTAAATCCACCTGTTGTGCCTAGGTATTGCAACACATTCTAATATTGCATGGCATGTAAATAGATACCTTAATTACTCATAATGATATGATTATATACACATATATATATATAGATTATATATATATACATAAATATTATCAGTCACATAATTACGCAGTATTATTTAATGGAATTTTGGGACTATGGATTTTGTTGTTTGATGTACTTTAAACTGTATGAAGCAGCATATTATTAAGACTATCCTCACCAATGCTTTTGATTATTTATTCATTAAATAAAGTGCTTTCTTTTGCTTGTTATAATCCTGTTTGTACAACCATGTGATAATGTTAAAATGGGTAAGTACTGTACGGGAATTATAACTGTTTTTTTTCTTGTCTAAATATATACCTATAACAATATTTATTAGTGATCTGAGTTTTAAGAATGTGTCTTTTTATGTGTTTACTATCTCTTTACACATAATCCAGATTTAAAGGAAAGCTGAGATAACATTTCTTCATACAATTGTGAATGCCCCAATAGCTTTGAAATGATATTTTACCTTTATCCACAAGTGATATTAGGATGAGATCTTTACTTTAAATCAGACATAAATTTAATGCATAATAGGGTAGTTAAGTTTTGTTTAGTATAGCTATCAGAAGTAAACATACATTCTTAATTTCTCAGGTAAAATTCTCTTGGATCAGATAGGGAGAAACTCTACACTCTAAGAAAAATGTTTAGAACTGCCGATTTGACAGAAGATGAGTCAGAAGTCTGGTGCACTAGACAGCTTTTTCTTCATGTTTCATAGTCAGCTTCCACCTTTGTATTGTAGAAAGGATCAGCTAGAATGTGGGCCTCTTTGAGGAGCTCAAACTTTTATTTTTAACAAAAACTAGGAACTGGTTTTGGTAAAACCTTAGATATACCAAAGTAAATGGGATTTTTTTTTAATTGTTTAAAAAAGCCAGTAGCCAGTATTTTACTAGCATTTAAACCTATTATTGTCCAAAGGAAACTCATCTTCTGCTGTCATTTCACTCACTGGGATATTCCATGAGATTCTTCCTTTCCCTTTCCCTTTCCCTTTCCCTTTCCCTTTCCCTTTCCCTTTCCCTTTCCCTTTCCCTTTCCCTTTCCCACCCTACCTTCACACCTGGATGCCTTGGAGGTTTTCCAGAGGTAAGTGCTGAGGTGCCATAAAATGGTAGTCTGAACTTAAGACAGCTGAGAATTTCTAATGCCTACTCAAACTGGACAGTTCTTTTAAGTTCTGTGGTTACATTTTAGGGAATGCCAGATGGACACTGTTTCCATCAGCCATTTCCTAAGATTCCCTCCTAAAATTTGCTTTTTCTCATTTCACTTGAGAACCCACCTATACTCCTCAAGGATTTCAACAGTAAGCTGAATCAGTTGCTGTGTTATATTTACCTGTAGGTATATATATTTATCCTTCATAGGGTATAGAGAGGGAATTTTTTTCTATTCCTTTTCAGGTAGGGAACTGAAAGTGGGATCTGTGTGTGGTTCTGCAGCTATGTAGACATTTTTGACATATTGTCATGTGGGTACTGATTCAGATGAAGGCTGTCGACCTCATTGCTCTCACAGTGGAGAACAGGAGAGAGAGTGTAGCAGAAAGACAGGCAAGAAAGGGGATAGAAGATTAGGGAAGTAGTAAACTGTTCCAGCAATGAAGAGAGTAAGTTTGAGCCTTCATATCTCTCTAGCACCATAAAAAATGACCCTCCTATCTACATAGGTTTGTGTACACACAGCATATTTAATACTATTGTCTTATGGAAAAAGGGTATCCAGAATTCTGGCAAAGCTGTGCCATTCTTTGAATTTCTTCTCTCTGCTATTCACATTCCTTCAAAGAAGTACCTCCTTTTTTTTTTTAGGCATTGTTCTTTTTCTCACTACTAAATTCTTAAATTCTTAATATCAAATGCTTATAAAATCATTATCTACAGATAACTTGCAAATAATCTGTAGGCCTAAATGATTAAGAAATTATGTGTTACCAACTAGCAAAGAGGAAAAAAAAAAGGAAAAAAAGAGACAGTACACAAAGAATTACATTTCCCATAAACAATTCACTGCATAAGGAAATTGTTTAAGAGAGCTTTCTTCAAGTTTATATATTACTTTGTGGTTTTCAATGCAAGTTTACTTTTTTTTTTCTTTCGGGAAGAGAAAGTTTGAATTCTGTTTACAATGTTTGTACTTTTGATTTTGGGGGGTTTTTAGATTTTTTTCTTCAGGAGTATTATTTACCACAGGAAACGACAGTCCTGTGCTTTTACTGCATGATCTTGTACTCTTTGGACACTTAGCCTATCTTCAATAGAAAGTTCTTCTACATTATTGATAAAGATCATGCATAATTACTGTCTACCATGTGGTGTTCAGCCCCCAAGGGAAAAAAATAAAAGAAAAGGAGTCAGTCACATAAAGATGATCGTTTTATTCACTACAAAAAGAAAAAAATAAACAAAAAAAAGAAAACCAAACCAAACCAAACCAAACAAAAAAACCCCTGTACTGTGTTATGAAAGCAAAATTTATGGTAGTCTGTTCATTCAGCCAGACCTACCTACTTGCTGAGTCAACGACACTCTGTTTGCTTCCTTCTTTAGGAGCAACACTGAATGAAACTGTGAACAGTTGTGCCTCATGGTGAGTCTAAACCTCATTCTTAAAACAATTTGAAAAATGGCTCTGGAGCCTTTAGATATATGTGCTCTTGAGGGTAATAAAATATTGGGTAGGTCTCTGGCTCCTTGGATTTAGGTGCACAGTGAAGCAACCTTTTAAAATAATCTCAAGTTCCCTAACAGGTAAACAGCTGTTTTTGAAGATCTCCAGAAAGAATCCTTTTATTCCCAAGTTTAGCCACATTAGATCTCTGCTTTATGGAGAATCAGAGTGCAGAACCTATTCCAAACTTTGCAGATGCCAGCTGCAAAGTCTCTAGATACTCTGCCATGTCAAATTACTCATCGCTAATATTGAAAACCTGAAAACCTATAAGCCGAACAAAAGTGAAAAAGAGAGATTGAAGCTCAACTGATTCAAGAGCCCTCTGATTCAAAAAGAAATCAAACAAACTCTGTGGAAGAATGAGGGAAAGATATATTTAAGATTTTTAGATTTTTATTTTCTTCATAGAACATGTAGCTGCAGGGAAGTATATTGCTAATATTGCATTTTCTTTGGATGCCCTACTCTGTATGGTTCAATTACCATGCTAAAGGCTAAATTCAATAAATTTACAAGCAATAATTCTACACAAATATGCATTCAGTCAATATATGTTTCTTATATGAAAAGTACTAAGAAATTGAGTTTCTCTGCATTTCTAAAATATCAAATGCACAATTACTATTTATAATAAGCTTGCAGTCACAGGCTCTGTAATTCCTTAGTCCTGAACAATTGCATAATTACAAATTCAACTACATTAGCATTGGGAGTAGACATGGATGATTTCAAAAGGGATACTACTGATTTAATGAGGTCTCAGCCTGTACATTTCCAAAATTACATAAATTCTGTTTAACAGCCAGCCACTGATGCTTTTGGGTATTTGAACCAATAAATCAACCAACTGCCAACCAAAAGAATCATTAAAAATGAAAACAAATGGAAATGAGAATGAAATTGCGTTTTTCACAACATGAACCTACCAAAACCCTATATCCTGACTAGTTTCCAACAGTCTGTCTGGCTTTACTAGAGACCGGTTGCTGCTGAATCTGTTGAATACCTAAAGCTGCCATTTGTGACAGGGGGTTTATATTTTGGATGTTTATGGCATTGTGATTATGCTAGGATAAATATGACAATAGACCATAGGCACAGAAGGGCTATTCTGAATTCATTGCCCTTCTCTTGCATTTACCACCTCTTTTTTCCTGTGTGTGATAGACAGCAAATGATCAGATCCTGAGATTGTGGAGCTGGTATTTTGCCAAAAGTAAATAGTTGTCAGTTCTGTCAAGAAAGAAGTTTGTAAAATTTTGTGATACTTGCATTTTTTTCCTTGAAGGTATCTTTATTCTACAAAGGTCCCTGTATTAAAAACTGCCTTTGATTTCAGTGGGAGACAGATTAGCTCAAGCAGTATTTTTCATGTTGGCGGTCATTACACCAAATAAGGATGAAAGGATATGTCAGTCAGAGACATCACAAAATCCTTAAATTCGTGTGCCCCCAAGTAATCCTGCTGTGCAACCGACAATTACTATACAGAGAGGAGCAAAGGGGAACAAAGATCTTAACGTAAAAAGATTTAGACTGCCTAAGTTACAGCACAGTAGTTGCAGATCTATCACACAGTGCCCGGCCGTACCTCAGCACTACCTCTTCCCATGGTGGACCTCCATCAGTTTTAATGGGGTTTTTCAGTGCTTATAGTGTAGGATCTGCACATGTTCATAAATTCCTCACGCATCTCCATCCAACAAGCTGTTTGTGGACTTAGGCAAATGTTGGCTTCATCAACATGTTCACTGGATAAAATAAATTAAATTCTAATCCTCAAAACAGGACACCTGAGCCTGAACTGCAGGAGAATGGGGTCATCTTCAGCTCTTCCTAAGAAGTGGAGAATGGTGAAAGATAAATCACATTTACCTTCCAGCCAACAGACTTTCTAAAGATCAGGCTGAGCACTGTGAACTGCGTTAGTGTCCTCAGATTGCTGAGCCCTGTCTAGAACAAGAATAGGTAATATGGGAGGCAAGAACTACCTACAACTTTCTTTAGCATTCCAAAGAGTTATGCTGTATTAATCCCCAAATGGTAAGCCTACAATAGGCTATTTGCTACATACTGCAGAGGGCTGTAGTGCAGGTGGCAATGTCAGATGGGGGAGGACCTCTCCTGACTTCTCCTACCCCATCCTCAAACATCAACACAGCTGTGCTGAGAGACCTCTCAACACCTTCACAGCTACTACTGGGGACAACTGACCCCTGTAGACATGCACAGAGAGCCCTACAATCACTCTGAAAAAGCTAGGACGAACATCAGAGTGCAGACCGATGTGGCTTCTCCAAGCCAGAGGATTCTGCTTCCATGAGGTGTGCATATAATGCCACTAGAGAATGAAAAAACCTATTGAAAGGTTCACTGGAGAGACTTTCTCAGATAGGAAATTTATTTCTTTACCAGCTTTAATTTCTGCTACTGTGTGAAATAAGCCCATTTTCCTTCTTATATGATCTGCCTGCTTTTCCCCATTTTTATTCTAGTAGCATTTCAACCTTCTGGCTGCAAGAAACAGATGTCAATGTTCTTGTGAAGTCTTTCCCTGTTCCTACCTATCTTTGCTATACTGCAAAACCTCCCAGGATACTCAGGGTAAGTGACACATTTTAGAAAATCATAAGCCTTTTAATCCTACAGGACCTCTTTGTCTTTGAATCTTTTTAACTTTAGTGGAAAGGCCACTCCTTTTCCTCCTTTAGACCCTCATACAAATCAGATTATCCATGAATTCAGTTTTGCACAACAAAGTATGTTCCCAAGATGACATTGACTTGCTTCAAGACTTACTGTGAATTATCTTTGTGGACAGTACCTCCGGATTTTGAGGGAAAATCCTGCTTTTCAAGGGTGTCAAAGCGTGTGCACTTGTAGGTAATTATGTACAGCAGCTGCTTTCACAAAGTGTGAAGGTTTTAGAAAGGAGACAGAAAACGGGATGGGATGAGCTTGACTGTCTGTAAAGAAAGGAAGAAAAGGAAAAGGGAAAATAGAGATATTGTACTTGATGTTTGTGCTTCCTGCAGCCAAGATCGAGATGGATGTCTTCTTGTGGAAAGTCTCTCTATGATGTCTGAGAGTATTATGAAGCTGTTGGAATGTTGTTCCGGACCACGGAAATTTTTGATGCCAAAAAGTGGGGAAGAGTAGGGAAGTAACTCCAAAGAAAAAGGAATATGCAGTCCAGGTTTTAGGCTGTCAGACCCATGTGCAGGCAGTTTGCTGTGTATACGCTGTAAGTGAAACTTTTCCCCAGACCTCATGAATTCCACTGTAGTCTGAGGAGGCCTGGGTGTCTTGAATACAGCAGCGCTCCAACACAACATACACCAAGCAGAATGATGGACATCCTGATACATCACTTATATCATCACTTTTTCAGCCTCTGTGAACTGTAACTTGCCTCTCCACCCTTGTTCAAAAGCAGCAACTCCTCATTTCCTTGTCCAAAATTTGCCCTGTCTGGCTGTAGATTCCCACACAAATCCCTGTCTAACTGATCACATGAGCATCGTGTTGCTAGAATCAATCCTGAATTTTCATTAAAGCCTGTCATTATCTGTACGCAGTCTTCATCTAATCTCTACCTCTTTTGTGTCAGTCAAGTCCACTTCCCCCCAAAACCTATGTTGTCTTTGTCAAGGTCTTTAAAGTATCGCTGTGATTCAGATATCAAGATAGGTATGTATGGTTGCAGACTGAGAACAACAGAAAGTGGGTGTCTCTCAAAAACTCTACTTTGGACAGTCTTGATTGGTACCCATGGTCCTGGCAAAACTAAAGTAATGAGTATGTAGCCAGTGAGAGCATAATATCAACAAATCTAGAAGTGGGAGGTTGTTTGTGATATATGTGAGAGGGCTGTATTGCAGATGTTGATGTTTCCTAAATCTCAGTGGGTAACTGCAGATGCCTTCTGACTACAGACATTTATCTTTGTGCGCGTGTGCGTGTGAATGCAGGGAAGAAGTCATTATTCCAACTCTAATGAGTACTAGGACATCTATAACCCTGAAGAACATCTACTTTTAGTCAGATGAGCCAGAACTATTGTGACAGCTATTAATAAGATAGGGGTTTTGTTGGGTTTTTTCAGATTTTTTTTATTCACAGGGCTAATAATTTCCCTGTTATGTTTACCAATCTCTGATAATTAATTTCACAATGAGAATTTCCAAGTCATAAAATAAAAATAAGTAATTAAACCAGCAAATAAACAAATAACACATAGTGAAAAGAACATATATTCATTCCTGTACTGAATAGTTTCAGTTCAATATTTTTTAAATGCCTGTAAAGTTTTTTACATTTTGTTTGTTAGATGGAAGAGTTTCATTCTCAATTCAGAATGCAATTGAGGCTGTACATAAACATATAATTTAGTTCCATGAATTCAGAGGTACTGAAAGCCTGATCTGTAATATATTGCAGTTAATGAAGCCTGTTCTATCATTACTTAGAAATTAAGACAATTTTGTAAAATAAGTCATTACTTTGACTATTTAAAAATGAAATTTGAAACTAGTGTTATTAATTAAAGTGAAGCTTTGAAATTAGTACAAAATATTTAACTCCAACTGCAATTAATGCAGAAACTTAAAACAGACTTTCTCATCAACTTAAGTGTGAGACAATGTTTATGAGCTGGTTTTCATAAAAGGATCCTTTCTCTATCATTTACCGATTTTTTTTTGCTATATTGTCCTTCAGAAGGGAAGAAAATATCTTTCATGGTATTTTCTTGAAATATCGTAAGGGGTAGAAAAGAAAAAACTCAATCAAACAAAAAGAAACAAACAACAAACAAAAGGAAAAAAAAAAACAAACCATGGGGTCATCCCAAGTGTGGTACTGGAGTGTGTTTTTCCCATTGCTTTCATGAATAGGGTTGCTGTAGTCCTAAGGTTGCTGTTAATATTTAATTTTTTTTTTCTTTTGTTTGCTATGGACGCTATACTTTGCTCAGGTGCACAAGATCATGGGCATCAGAAGTGCCTCTGAATTGTCAAGATCAGATTTGCATTCTGCTGCCATAGGGGAACCAGATCCAACATTATTAGCATCCCTCACCTGCACTCCGTAAGAAAACAGAGTTGACAGGGACATTCTTTACTGTCTTAAGAACTGGCTGGACGGCCAGGCCCAGAGAGTAGTGGTGAATGGTGCTGCACCCAGTTGGTGTCTGGTCACTAGTGGTGTCCCTCAGGACTCAGGGTTGGGATCAGTCCTATTTCTTGCCTTTATAAATGATCTGGATGATGACGGGATCAAACACACCCTCAGTAAGTTTGCAAACAACAGTAATTTGCATGGGACTGTCAATCTGCTGGATGGTAGCAAGGCTCTGCAGAGGAATCTGGAAAGGCTGAATCAGTGGGCCGAGACCAGCCATAGGAGGTTCAACAAGACCGAATACTGGGTCAGAACACTTTGGACACAACAACCCCCTGCAGCACTCCAGGCTGGGGCAGAGTGGCTGGAAAGCTACCCAGCAGAAAAGGATCTCAGGGTGCTGAACGTGGGCCATCATTGTGCTCAGGTGGCCAAGAAGGCCAATGGCATCCTGGCCTGTATCAGCAATAGTGTGGCCAGCAGGACCAAGGCAGTGACTGTCCCCCTGTACTCAGCACTGGTGAGGCCTCACCTCAAGTGCTGTGTCCAGTTTTGGAGTCCTCAATTAAGGAAGGACATTGAGGTGCTGGGGTGTATCCAGAGAAGGGCAATGAAGATGGTGAAGGGTCTGGCGCAAAAGTCCTATGAGGAGAGGCTGAAGGAGCCGGGCTTGTTTAGTGGGGAGAAAAGATCTTCAGGGAAGACCTTATCGCTCTCTACAACTGCCTGAAAGGAGGTTGTAGCCAGGTGGGTGTCAGCCTCTTCTCCCAGGCAACAGCAACAGGACAAGAGGATACAGCCTCAAGGTGTTGTGGCAGGGGAGGTTTAGGTTGGACTTTAGGAGGAATTTCTTCACAGAAAGGGTGATTAAACATTGAAATAGGCTGCCCAGGGAGGTGATGGAGTCACAGTCCCTGGAGGTATTTAAGGAAAGACTTAGTGCCATGGTCTAGTTGACGTGATGTTCAGTCAAAAGTTGGACTCAATGATCTCAGAGGTCTTTTCCAGACTAATTGATTCTGTGTTCCTGTGAAAACAAAACATAGAGACCAGCAGAGACAAAAATGACCTCTTAACTGGAGACTTCTGTCCTTGACGACAGATTAGCAAGACCATGCATGCTTCTGCTAGTAAGTTTAGATTCAACTGACTACCTTCAACCTGGACTGTGATGTGCCAGTCCTACCTGTTTTAGCAATTTTTATTACTTGAAGTTGTATTTCAGTGTGTCCTTGAAGTGTTTTATTTTTCTGTCCTGGTTACATGTTACTTTAAGTCCAACACACACTGGCTGCTGCAGGATGCCGGTGTCTTCTTTCCTAGATGCGTGACCAGCCCAGTGCAGCTTTTTTATAATGATCATGGCTACAGTCCCTGGAACATAACTCTGCTCTGAAACTTTTTTATTGGAAATTTTATCCTGCCATCTGATGCACAATATGGTCCACAGATGGTGCAGATGACATTTGTCTAGGAGTCATGTATGTCGTCACTAGCCCATGTCTTCAAACCATTCAGCAAATTGGATAACAGAGCTGCTTTATAGACTTTTAATGTGATCTACCAATTAATGTTGAGCTGCCGTTTGACCTCAGAGTAGCCTGCATCCTCAGCCTCATGGTGCAGTACAAAAAGTGGTACTTTTTCTGGAAATTTTTGGAATAAAACCAGAATGGTTTTTATTCTAAGAAGAATGAAGGCAGGAAATATTCTTGTTTTCTTCTATTTTTTTTTTCCCCAAGTCTAGTTTCCATTGTTTTAAACTGGAAGCATTCCATTTGCTGACTTCACATGTCTGTTAAGAGTCAGTATTTAGCAGTTATAGTTCACTTGTGTTTCTTATTTATTGCTATAAATGGCTAAGTGCCTCATGGAAGGGCCAGACTTTGATCACAGCAGGCAGCAGGGAGTTAAATGTCTTATGAATCTGAGTATACAGATAAACAAGTAGTCTGATGCTGACAGGACATCTGCTAATATATAACAAATACTGTATGTGGCTAAGGTTATAGAGTTTCTCACTCATGTTCCTATTGTTCAGGACAATTAAAAATAAAAAGGGAAATTTTAAAACAAAACAAAAAAACCCCACACCACATCTGCTAACTGATCAGGTTTTCTCTCTTTGTTTTGTCTGTGGAGAAAACTTAGAACATAAGGGGAATGTTTCATCTCAACAGCTGCTTTCCTTTCATTCCGCAGAATCATAGAATGGGTAATATTACCCTGGTGAAGGAATTTTTCCTTTCTTTTTTAATTTAAAAAAGTGTAAAAGAGTAAAAGAGAGTTCAAATTATGTTATACTAATGCATTACTGCTATAGAGGGTACCTTTTTCCTCCAGATCTACTGTAAATTATACAGTACTAGGCTTTCAGCTTTCTCATATGGAACATTTCTTCTGGGTAGCTGTGTTGTCTTCTTCTGGACTATATGTTTCCCTCTTTTTTTTTTTTTTTTCTCTGTTTACAATCTATTTATGGATAATGAGAGCTGAGTGATGTTTTAGGTGATGACACTATTAAATCACATGCTGCTTACATTGTACTTTTCCTTTTGCAATATTTTCTATTTTAGTATTCCTTTCTTTAAAAAAAAAACCAAAAACTAAATTACGAACTGAACATATGTTTCCAGTGAGCTTCCCAGGTGTTTAGCCCCAGTGACTACAGTTAATTTGAACCCAGAAACGTAGATGAGTAATTCAACTGAAATTATTCCTTTTGATGTGTTTTGCCTGTAAAATACCTTATCTTTTATTCAATGAATCTCCTCCTCATTTGTCTGCATTTATTACCTCACAGTGAAGTTCTTGTTTTTTTGTTTTCTTCTCAGAGAATGTAGGCATACAATTCAATGTATTTTATTAAATTGACTTAACGAGTATATGGGGTCAATTAAGTTTCTACTGTTTTTCATACTTGGTTAGTTACTTTTAAAGGTAATAATGTTGCTTCCAGTTCTTTCTTTGGATATGACTGTGCAATAGTCTTAACAGTCTGTATGTGTCTCTCAGATGTAGACATCAGGTTGTTTATCATCTTGCCCAGACTGGTAAATAATGCTAGTGCTAATAATGCCCAGTGTAAGCCTATTTCCAGTCTAACAATGGATCTTTTTCCTCACTTTTGAGGTTTTATCTCCTAAAGAGCACGTTATCCACAGCATTCCTCATCCTAATCATGTCTCCTTAAAGACTACATAGAAAATCCACAGTGTCT
>VZTA01004231.1:0-27082 GCA_013398855.1 Mohoua ochrocephala
GGGGGTTGTGGTCAGTTCATAACCCCAGGCTCCTGGTCAGGGAGAGGAGTTGTTCCCTTGCTGTGCCATGGGGTCCCTCCCACTGAAGAGAGTTCTCCATTAACTTCTCCAACATGAGTCTACTTCACAAGCAGCAGCTCCTTGAGAGGTGCTGCAATGTGAGTCCATGCCTATCCAGAGCAACAGCACTCCTCAAACTGCTTCAGTGTGGGTCACTCTTCCACGGGTGCAGTCGTTCAAGGACAAGCTTCTCCAGCCTGGGAGCACCTGTGGAAGAGTGACCCATTACCATCATTTCTGATTGGCCCAGCCTTGACCAGCGACACATCTGTCCTGGAGCCAGCTGGCGCTGGCTGCAGTATAAGGATTATATTGTTTCTAGTACTTTTACTACTACTGCTACTATTGTTTCAGCTCTAGAACTGCAGAAATGCATCTAATGTCTTTTGGACGACTTCTGACTTTACCCTTTCTCTCCCTCGTTTTGTTTTTTCCATTTCTTCAGTGGTGGGAGTTGGCAGTTAGCTTCATCAAGTCACAGTCCTTAAATCAAGTTTTTTTCCTATGCTTTCAAGAATTTGTGCCCCTGTTGCCCTTGCAGTTTAAGGGGTTTAGATCTTATTTTGGTGAATTTTTCTTTAGTCAGAGAAGCTTCTAAAAATTTTATTCTGTTACTTTTGTATCCCTTTCTGGTCGCTTTTGATATAGGGAATGTTAGAAAATAGTACTGATTTATTTTCAACATGTTTTTTTCAACTGAAACATCATATTCATTCCTTTGCAGTGTGAAATCTCTGTAATACTGATAATATACATCCTTTTTTTGAAGCAGCCATACCGTTTTATGTAAGGAAAACTACTGACAGCTTTGAATATTCTTTTCTTAGAGTGGTTTTTAATTTTGAGTGGCAGTCCCATGTAGTCACTGCAATGTAATAATTTAGGGTCTGAGAAGAACTTTATTCTCCAGTTTGTAGAACCTTTCTGCATGTAGGTTGAGTAGCTGTTGTACTTTGTCATATGGCTAACTGGTTCCATCAATGGCCTTGCTGTTCCTCATGCATCTTATCTTTAGGCTACATTTGAAGGAAATTTTCCCAAATTCATGATGAAGCGTGTGTATTTGTGTGGAGTCTTTCAGGCACCCACCTCCAGTACTAGGATTATGTTAGTGTTTATCATTAATTTGCTAGGATAATAGTCATCCTTGGGTATGATGGTAATGCATCTTATAGAGCCTACAGGCAATCATTTAATACCAAAATGCTAGTTAATAAAAGCCTACCCAGTTCTGAAAATCAGTTGTTCCTAAAGTTTTTGACATTGTAGTAGGAGAACTCATCTGGTAAAATTCGAGTGAAGTAAATCTTTGCAGGTCTTGAGCCAGAGATGGGAAGGGACATGACCAAGATGATGGAGAGGGCTACACAGAACCATAGAACCATTTGAGTTGGGAAGGTCTTTATACATCTTGTTCCAACCCCTCTGTTCCTGTGCATCACTACTCTTGGAGTAAAGAATTTCTGCCTAACATCTAATATAATTCTCTCTTGTAATTCAGAAATGTTTCCCCTGGTCCTATCACTATCTGCCCATGTATAAATCTATCCCTGTTTTATAAGCCCTCTAAGCTTGAAAGGCTTCAATAAGGTATTCCGAGAGCCTTGTCATCTCCATGCTGAACAACCCCATCTCTCTCAGCCTGTCTTCATAGGAGAGGTGCTTCAGCCCCCTGAGCCTCTTTGTGGCCCTCCTCTGGTGTTTACCCAACAGATTCACATCTTTCCTGTGCTGAGGACCCCAGAGCTGGATTCAACACTCCAGGTGAGGTCTGACAGGAGCAGAGTAGATGAACAGAATCCCCTCCCTTGATGTGCCTACTCCTATTTGGATGCAGTTGGTTTTCTGGGCTNATATAATTCTCTCTTGTAATTCAGAAATGTTTCCCCTGGTCCTATCACTATCTGCCCATGTATAAATCTATCCCTGTTTTATAAGCCCTCTAAGCTTGAAAGGCTTCAATAAGGTATTCCGAGAGCCTTGTCATCTCCATGCTGAACAACCCCATCTCTCTCAGCCTGTCTTCATAGGAGAGGTGCTTCAGCCCCCTGAGCCTCTTTGTGGCCCTCCTCTGGTGTTTACCCAACAGATTCACATCTTTCCTGTGCTGAGGACCCCAGAGCTGGATTCAACACTCCAGGTGAGGTCTGACAGGAGCAGAGTAGATGAACAGAATCCCCTCCCTTGATGTGCCTACTCCTATTTGGATGCAGTTGGTTTTCTGGGCTGCACACACTCCTAGCTCATGTCCAGGTTTTCATCGAGACGAATCTACAAGCCCTTCTCTGTAGGAGTGATCTCAATGAGCCACACTCTTTGTGTCCTCATGTCTGGGATTACTCCAACCCAGGTGCAGCACCTTGCACTTGGACATGTTGAACTGCATGAGTTTTCATGAGCCCGTCTCTCAAGTTTGTCCAGATCTCCCTGTCTGGCATCCCTTCCCTCGTGCTGAGGGTGCACTTAATCCCACTGTCTGTGTGAGTGATGAAGACATTCAAGAGCAGGAGTCCCAAGACAAAGCCCTGAGGGACACCACTCATCACCAGTCTCCACCTGGACATAGAGCCGTTGACCACACCTCTCTGGCTGCGTCCATCCANCACACACTCCTAGCTCATGTCCAGGTTTTCATCGAGACGAATCTACAAGCCCTTCTCTGTAGGAGTGATCTCAATGAGCCACACTCTTTGTGTCCTCATGTCTGGGATTACTCCAACCCAGGTGCAGCACCTTGCACTTGGACATGTTGAACTGCATGAGTTTTCATGAGCCCGTCTCTCAAGTTTGTCCAGATCTCCCTGTCTGGCATCCCTTCCCTCGTGCTGAGGGTGCACTTAATCCCACTGTCTGTGTGAGTGATGAAGACATTCAAGAGCAGGAGTCCCAAGACAAAGCCCTGAGGGACACCACTCATCACCAGTCTCCACCTGGACATAGAGCCGTTGACCACACCTCTCTGGCTGCGTCCATCCAGTAAATTCCTTGTCCACCACATAGGCCATCCTTCAAGTTCATGTTTCTCCAGTTTGGAGATCAGGATGAGAAAGTGCATGCATGCCAGTATGAGCTCTTTTGCAGTGGTGAGGTGTTTTAGTAGTGAGGAGTTTGCTTCATCTGAACACTGTTACTGAGGAACCAGGTCTGCAGGTACCAGTAACCACTATTTTCCAGCTGTCGGCATTTTTTCAGCTCCCATTCTGTGGTGATACAGAAATCATTTAGAGCACTTTGATTAACACTGTGTGATTTCTGACATGAATTTAATTTAATATCTTGAGGACTGGAATTGTACTTGCCCAGTTGGATTTGTCTTTTGTATTAAAGGAAGCCTTTTGGGACAAGCAATTGTAAGAACAGTATTTTGATTTAGATGGGCTCCTGATGTCATGGCAGAACAACTACAGTTTTCAATATTTTCCATCTACAGGTTGAAGAAAAAGGAGTTTTGTTCTGAGCTTTAGGGGGCAGGATAGGCAGCTTTTTCTTCTGTCCTAGCCATTACTCAGAAGCACACTTATGAACATTTAATATCATAAAAATCAATCAGACTAAAATCTGCTGGCGTAAAATAACAGGAGAATCCTTTGTTCATGGAGAGTAGTAAATGGAACATTTTAGTTTGTATTTAGGGAGCTGTCCCCTCTTGTCTCCCCTCTTTTAGTGACCATTAGTGCACGTTGTGTACTGCTTTTCCTCCTTGGAAGATGTTTTAGTTGTGGGGGAAGGATCCTGTTCAGTGGCCCTTTCAGGAAATGTGCTGCTGCAGTTTCTTAGGATCGCTTTCATCACTGTAAAGGTTGTGGGCTGCCATTGTTGCAGTTTCTTGACGCAAAGATGGAAGTATGCCTGTAGTAATTGGTAACATTTGCTCTAGATGAATTTGTTCTCAGAGGCTTTGTTTTGTGGTAGGGTGATCTACCTTGGTAATTCCTGGGAAGTTGCTGTTTTCATTTTTGCTTCCTTGTTGATATGTGCTAGGCAGTGATATAAATGGTTCTCATCTCATTTTCATTTTCTCTTAGTGTATGTTGTGAGTGACTTTGTCACTGTTGATTTGCCCCCCTCTACATTTTCTTTTGTATATAATTGAAACAGCATACATGCTCCCAGGGCTCAGTTTTTAAGTTGGTTCTGATGGAGATGAAGCTTTTCCGTAGCTTACTACACACCAGATTGCAGTGTGCACATTTCTGGTTCCTGTTATTTGTCTGACTTGGCTTACAATTAGCATTTCATTTTGAAACAAACTAGCAATATAACAAGTCTTAAAAAAAGGATTTGACCATGCTTTTGGTCTTTTTATTTTTTTTAAGGCCATAGTTAAAGGCTGTTAGCCAAGGCGTGTAACATCCAACAGGTACACTCAGTTTGTGGTATTGCTGGTTGTTAAGCCAGTTTTTAGTCACAGACTCTCTACTAGACACACTGGTACTGAACGCTGGTTTTCTTAGGATTTAAAGACAAGTTCAGAGTGTCAAATTTTTTCATCTAAAAAATCTTAATCAAAATGAACTGTTTTCACAAAAGAAAATATATGTAAAAAAATATCTGATGTGACAAAAAACCGAGGTTGTAAATGACCTTGGTTGGTCATTAGGACTGTTGCTATAATGTAGAAGTATAAGAAAATACTAGCAACCCTTTGTTTTTTTGGTGATGGGAACTGAAGGTTCCTTGTTACTTCTGAGAGTTTGTTGCTTATAAGTCTTGTTTAGATTATGACGTCTCACCTGAGGCCTTTCTTGTTGTAGGGTGAATTGTGAAGTTTTCTGGGTGTTTTTAGAATACCTTTGAATGACAATGCAAACACAATTTTAAAAAACAAGTACTGATTCAAAAGAATCTCAACTAACAAATCATATTTGTATGAAGTTGATTGCAAATAAGTCCTTGAGGCTTATATACTCCATTTATTCTGAAATGCATTCTGTAGTTAATAGACAATATGATAGATGTTATCATACACTGGGAGTGTTCAGCAAACTTGTGCCAAGAGCAGGTATTACAGTTGTGTCCAAGTGCGTCTCTCAGCTTTCCTTAGTTCCAGTTTTGGAGATGAAGAGGATATCAATTTAAAAAATTAAATTGGGGGGGGGGGGGTTAGGGAGGANACCCTTTTTTTCAATAAAATGTCTCAAGCTGTCTAAAGAGGCAATTGAGAACGTATTCATTTTGACTATACCTGCTTGAACACTAAAACTAAATAAACTACAAAAAATACAGATACACAATGCAAATCTGCACTTTGTTATTTCAGTGAGAGCTCTTTTGAACTGTGTGTTTTGTAGCTGTGTTCTGCATCTGTCACAGAATTAGCAACTTCCTAGCTGCTGTCTTGGTGAACTGCTTTAGATACCTGACTTCACTGCAGTATTGGCAACAACCCAGTACTATGGCAGTAACACATTACTGAATTTCATTGTTTTCTAAAGTACGTTCCTGTTAGTTATATTTTCTACAAAGGGATCTCTGTTCGGCAACTTTAGCTCTGACAGTATTGTTACGGTTTTAGATTAAATGTTACTTGATCATATGATGTATTTAGATATAAAATGGGTACATGTAATTTCTGTCATGCTTTTCAAGCCTGTATAGGTATATGAATAAGTGCCATATATTTTCTAGCTAGTAGGAGTGTGGGGAAAAATCTGATTGTCTCAAGTGGAGTCAGAAGGGATGAATGAAGTACCTATAAATCCTTATTTCTGATTCACATTTTTAGACTAGTCTATGTAGTACTTTAAACAACAGATGTCAGGGTCTTAGAATTAATCCTTAATATATGCATACTACTGAAAAGCTAGTGAAGTCAAAAAAAGCAAATTTCACCTTTACTTCCTTTGCTTGCTTTAACAGTTGTTACTCAACCAAGCCCATCAGTTTCTCAGCCTGGTACTTCAGAGAGTGAAGAGAGGGGTGCTGAACTGCCAAAACCAAAGAAGAACAGATGTTTCATGTGCAGAAAGAAGGTTGGCCTTACAGGTATGAGAACGCTGTCAATTTTAAACAACTTTGCATGCTTAGTGACCTCTTGCTAGATTAAACTTGATAAAATGTGTTCTATTAACCTTATAATCTTCTTCAGAATTCAACAGCTTAGTGCAACTATTTATTTTTATGTCATAGTAGACAAACATATCCCCTTTATAGTGACTGCATCCTTAATTAGAAACTAATTTCCTAGTATGTTGCTTCTTTTTTTGTGTACAGGATTTGACTGCCGATGTGGAAACCTATTTTGTGGACTTCACCGTTATTCTGACAAGCATAACTGCCCATATGATTACAAAGCAGAAGCTGCAGCAAAAATCAGAAAAGAGAATCCAGTTGTGGTGGCTGAAAAAATTCAGAGAATATAAATTAATGTGCTTATGAAAAGACTGACTGACTTTTTGTGGGGCTTTTTTTTTTTCAATACATCCTAAAAAACATGAAAAGAGCAGGTGCATGGTCATTTTCCTTTGTTTTCCAAAGTTTTACTTCTAGTCCTGTCTGTCTAAACGATATTTCAAATGTTTGGGTGTTTGTTACAGGCAGAATTGGATAGATACAGCCCTTGAAAATATATATGCCCTCCCCAGAATAGATGAATGATCAGAAACGTGCATAGGAATGCACATGCACAGAGGACAGACTCTAGTTCACATGTGCCAAACAGATGTATGCAATCTGCATGTGTGCAGCAGCTCTGCCTTTTGAGATGTGCATGAGGTATTTAATGTTCGGCTAATGTTATATGCCTGTTTTGGAGAAGGATACATCAAAACAGTTGGCAGTCTACTTCTATCATTTAAAATCTCATTCTACTTTTAGTTCCCATGCTCCATTTTAGTTTTCCAGCAGAATGTGAGCTGTGTAGAGGGGTCTACCATCCCAGTAAGATGAGTTTCAATGCCATATTTAAGTCACTTAACAACTGCACTGAAAAAAAATGGAAAAAAATCAGATACATTTGAGAAGGAAATTGTTTTGGAAAAAATTACATTAACTTTAGAATCTTGAAAAAAGGAGTTTATGAACTGGCCTGCAACAGAGTTGTCTGCTTTTCCTTGCATAGCTAAAAATGTTGTGTAGCACAATATTGTAAGATTGGTTTTCAAAAAACAGTTATAAATGTTTCTAGACATACCACAGCATCTCTATCAAGCAACACAGGTCTAAATAAGTTGCTGAAGTATTAGAGCAGTTTATTATTCATGTACTACTTATGTTCTGTGTGTTCCAAGTTCAGAAGAATATTAGGAATTAATTTTTCTAGTTTTAAATGTAACAGTTGCACCGTTCTGCATGGAAAACCATACCTTACATGGCTGCTGTAGACTTAAATGGTAGCTGGAACCACTCTTGGAGGGCTGCTTTATCATTTTTAATTGTACTTGGGTATAGGACTGTAGTGTTCTTGGGTGTATTGCATGGGCTGCATTATCTACAGCATTGTACAATAACAACTCTAGAAAAGGCAGTATTCTTCACTGATGCTTGTCTGGTAATATATATCACTTCTGTGTTATAATGGAAGGGGTTTTTGTGATGTATGAAACTTGTGTTTTTTATATAAACAAATACGGTTTAGACTAGTGTTGTGATATTGCCTGTTCTCATCTGTAAATAGTTACATATGTACACAAGGCACTACTCCTGACCTGATTTTTGTTGCCAGTGTTCAGTCTTGGTTTTTACTTCACTATTAAAAGCGTCAGGTTTTCGCTTCTAACTTTGTACTTCTGAGTTATTAGATATGCAAACATGTACAGATAGTTCATATTTATGTATTGCACATAAGCTACCCTGCATCTATGCTTTATTGTATTATGTAAATAATAAAAATAATGTACAGAAGGGAATATTTCCTTTTACGGTAATTCATTGGTTTTAGTTCTTACTGTAATGAGAATGTGACCTAGTAGAGGCTCAAGTGCAAAGTTTAATACAAGTTCTTAGAGATGTTGTCTTATACTTAAGCTTGCCAATTTCCTTCTTTGGATATACCAGCTTCTTTTGAGACAGCTTGCATGAGCAACTGCAATACAGGTAACTCCTTGATGACCTGACAAAAATGCCCAGCAAACAACAATGTGCTTTAAAGGGAGCAAAGGAAAGTATTAGCAATGAACTTCAAACTTATTTCCAGTGGATCTGTCATGATCGAGCCAGTACACTGACTAAACTATTCTGTTCTCATCTTCATCAGCAGACCTGGGCAGTTACTGCCAGTGTCAGCAACCAAATACAGGTGGTAAATATGCCTGGTTTATCCTTTCCAGTGGGAAGGAAAAGGACACAGTACACAGCACATGTTGCCATGGAGTTAGACATCTTCAATACTGGATAATCCATAAAAATTGCTTATATCAGAAATGGATAATGTGTATCCCACCAGTCGGCTGATAGTCATCTTGATAAGTTAATACTCCCGCTACTGTGTATACCTCCAATAAGGGAACACAGGCATGCTCCAGGACTCCATTTTCCTGGATGAATTGTAGGACTTCATCATGGAACTGCTTTAAAGCATCAAAATTACAGTATTTCTGCCTTTTGTATTAAAGCAACGTCAGCAGCTCCATAAGCATAAGATGTTTTTCTTTTTTTTCTTTCTTTTTTTTTTTTTTTTTTTTTTTTTTTTTAACCTGAGAATGCGCTGTAGCTGGATGTTTGAGGAATGGTCTGGTTTTGATACTGTCTTGGCTAGAGTGGTTTAAGACTGGTACTAGTACTGATACTGTTAGTTAATGATTATGGTGGTCTCAATCTCAGTCTGATTTTTTCTGTTCAAAGGTTGTACTTGCAAACACTTGTTGAAATATTTGATCTTGGCACATCTGTACAGGAAAGTATGGAATGAAAAATCCCTCTTTTTCTTCTGAAATTGTGAACTGCATCATGTAAATTACACTTAAGTGGGGTATGAGCCTATCCTCAAAATTAAGTCTGCAAGCTGGCCAGAGCTTTGTTCTTGTAATAGTGTATGTAGTGTGTATAATCATTCCTGAGCTCTAATTCTATTGAGGCTCACTAAACAAAGGAGGGGAAGGTTGTTTGAAAAAAGCAGGTGTTGACAAAGCTATGTGTGTGGGAACACTATTTAGACTCGCACTGGTACATCTTCCAAGAAAGAAACATAATTGCTTCCCATACCAGTTATTTAACATTGGCCTGTTGGACTGAGATCTTTGTAACTCATACATAAACACAATGTTCTGGGAAGAGTCTCACTCTGTTTTAAACAACATTCCTAAATAATAGAGGCTTTTTTGGTTAGGAAACAAAAAGAACCATATAAACACATGAGTAAATAAAAACACCTAGGTCATGAAAAGCTGCTTGATAATCTTCAACCTGTGAAATACTTGCCTAGCCCCAACTGTTACGGCTGTGCGCTACTGTGTTCCCACAGGATTCTGGGCAAACTTATTGACAGCTATTACTGTTAAACCTGAAATTTGGAGTAAGGATGGCCTTCCTGTGGCGGTTCCAATGCTGATGAGCTGCCAGATGCTTTGGTTGGTTGTTGGGTTGTGATGCATAAGGATGCCATGGGGTCGAGAAGCCCTGTCTTCATGATACTTAGATCTTTGAAAGCATGCTATTGATCATCGGTTACTCTCCTTTGGAAGGTGATTATTCACAAGTGTAATGTCGTAGGTGCTTGTATTTGTCATGACTCCTAGAAAGGTTACTTAAGGATTTGACTCAGGTCTGGTGTCTGTAATGAGTCAAAATGCACGTCATTTTTCCTGTGTTCCTAAGCTGCTCTACAGTATCATCTGATGCATCTGCTTGAAGGAGGAAATACACAGCAAATAAGGAATTGGTTTGTTTCAGGTATCCAGGTGTGTTAAGTCGCTATGATTCAGTCACAAATGAAACTTTGCTCTCTATAAATGTGTGATTTTTTTGCTCGTTCTTTAGTTTCTGAGCCAGCCAGAAATAAGAACATGTTTTCTCACAAATTATGTATTACTGACTCTTTTGATCTTTTTCTGTAATTGAACACCCAGGATATTTGATGGACTGCTTTCTGATTTAGGAGACACAAAGGGCTTTGGCAGTACACCTGAAAGTACCTGGATGGCATTGGAATTGACATCTGACACATCTGAATAGTTAGAAAACTTCAGCTGGAAGAATAATGAGTGACTCTATGTCAGAATATAGTGCAGGAACAAAGTTCTGTTTGTGAGTGCACTGGGAGTTATCACCACAGAGAGTTTTAAATGCCATTTTGCAGACCTATCACTTAATCTACTGTAAACACTTAGCAGAAAGTGCGTCAGCCTTTAAGTTGCCTATTTTAGAAGTAATTTAGTGATGGCCAAAGAGGCAGGGTTGGAGTTTGGGGTGTTTTTTTTACCAAAGGAAATACAAAGACCAATACTGCTTGAAAGGGCACATCAGGCTAATAAGAACCGAAGACTCGATCACTCATGGTATGAAGAATTGAGTTCTCTAGGATACAAATTAGCAGAATATCAGCAGTCTGTGATTTGATGTAAATTAAACAAAAATAGGGGTAAAGATGGTACTGAAAGAAACGCAAGAATCAACACCGACAATGGCAACCAAAGACACTGGCTTGACTTTTATTTGCATAGGTAAAATCTGCTATTTTAAAAAAAGTTGATAATTGAAATTACTAGTGTCATAGCTTCCTGAAGAAGCTGTCTTGTACTTGCCTTTTATACTAGATGGCAAGATGCAGATGACAAATTCTTTTTTTAATGCAAATTTCATTTCAGTATGTGTCTGTCATAAGCTCATGGCCAGCATTGTAGCAGTGTTGGAAGTTGGGTTTCTCAGGTGAGTGTTACTTTGGCTCAAACCACCTAAGTAAGAAATCTGTGTTTTTATTAAACCCCCTTGTGGTGCTAGTTCTTTTCTCCCTGTATCTACAACCAGTTCACCAGCATTTATTTCCAAGCAGCAATAAGCCTGCTTATCACAATATGAGGTTTACTCACTATGGAGAAAAAACAAAAAATAAATGGGATAATTATATCTACTCTTGTACCTATGTGCAAGCAATGTAGGGTAGACGAGGAGTTGGACTTTGATAATCCTTGTGAGTCCCTTCCAACTCAGAACATTCTGTGATTCTCTAATCATTGTGTGATGAGTCCTGGTCCAAAGCAGGTTAGGTCTCACTTAACTAACTTTAGGCATCTGAGAGGATTGCAGGGTGAAGTGCCTCCCTCTTTGTAGGCATGTTACAGGTTACTCGTGACCTGTGTTAAGAGAAGGCACTTTCAGAACCCTCCTCCTCCTTTCAAGTTCCAATTGGGATGCCTGCAAATGCTAAATTACTACCATTGCTCTGTGATGCTAGTTTTGATCCATGCACAGATGATAACATTTCTCAATTATCTTACTGTGACTGCAGATCAAGTTCTTTGTTTTGTTTACTTTTTTAATGGTTATGCGTGTTTGGGGTTTTTTTTTAAAAATGTAGAGGGAGTTGTGTGTGCCATTTACCAGTGTAGCATGATCTTCTCTATTGATAGACCAGAACCATGTTTGCTAAGTGAACCACCAAGGCTGGCATGTTTCATGAAAAGTGTTGAAATCCAAGGAAAGAGTTGGAGTCACTGACTGCATAGTAGCCAAATGTACTTGCCTGATTGGACTCAAGACACCTTAGCTGCCTACTAAGCTGCTGTACAATGTGGCTGTATCTGAACTGATTTTACCCTCCTCCACATCCAGCCATCCTCACCATGGTTGGTTTGAGTAGGGAAAAATCAGTACTTTTAAAATGCTTTGTTTGGGGATTTTACCAGGGGTTTGAGTTTATTTTAATAGGGCAGTGAGCACACTTGATGGGAAGTCACTCCATGTGTTTCTAGGTTCTTCCTATAGTGTCTAGATGCTACAATAATTGAATAAAAGATACACTGAAGCCATGATTCGGTATGGGGCCCTGCTCACTGCAGAACTCTTTTGTCAGCTTCATGTTTACACTGCAGTCCTATCTCTCAGTCCCTTCATTAGGTGTCATTAGAAGTTAGCTGGGCCTATTTAGAGATGTGTATTTGGACTTATCTTTATTGGTTTGTTTTATTTTCAGATTCCATTGATAGCAGTTTTGACATGTAGTTAATGTATTTCGTTGTCTGAAAACATTTGATGGTTATGTTTGTTGACATTGTTGGCATAATCTTGTGAGAGGTGTTAGAAGGAGAAAGCATTTGCTGAGCTATTGCATGGCAAGAATGTAGGTGAAGAAATGCTTCCTACAGCTCACATCTTTCACCTTTGGGGACCTACAATCCCAGTCTCTAATATTTTTGCCTGATTAATGATTTTCCAATATAGCAAAAGAGAATGAAGTCCCACTGTGATCTTCACTTGGTAGTATCACTGAGATCATAGCAGAGATGTGAGGAAAAGAAAATCAATTTCATTCACTATTGCTCATTCTTGTTCATCTACTCTTTACTATAGTGCGCATATATACTGTTTAAAACTCACCCAACCTGTGTCATTTTCTGATGAGGATTTTCCTTGAGTGGAAAACATTTTTCAATTTGACTGAAGTTTTCTCTAGTGGATCAGTGAGAAGTTGGTTGCATAATGACTCTGCCCTGAGTTCCCAAGGGAGCCTGTGAAACAATTTGTGTACAGGACTACTTGACTTTGATAATGCGGACCTGGGAGACCAGGTCAGATTAGGTTTAAACAGGATTAGGCTAAAGTAGATTTTCCTTAGTTGTATTTTAAGTAGCATAGGATTTATGAGGGGAAAGTAGATTTATGACCCTGGACAAATCTTGATCCCTTTCAGTCTGGTTTCAGTCTACAGAGTGAGACTGAGCTGGTTCCTTTGATTGCTGGACTCATATGATGGATAATACCCATACAGATTTGTGTATTTCGACTAGAATTCCTGACTGACCTTGTATGACCAAAGTCTTGGATGTTTTGCTGTCAATTCAGTCACCACAGCAGCTTGTGGGAAGTTCACTGATTGCTGGGTCTAGTGTGAGGATGATGCACAGGCAGGCAGGAGAGGTGAGACTACTACACACAGATTTGCACACACTGCTGAGGAATTACAGTTTCAGTCTCAGTGCTGAAACAGTTTGGCTGGTAGCTTCAAGCATAGCAGTGATGCAAAGATTAGCATTTGCCATTGTGACTTCAAAGTTTGCTGGCTGAGCGTGAGCCGGTCACCTGCAGGTTGCAGAAATAGCTTTACATTTACTTTTGCTGATACTAGTTAGTAATTACACGTCTGGACCTGCCAATAAATAAAGGTCCAACAGTAGTAGTTCACTGGCTCCTAAGCAGCGTTTTCTAAGCTAGAGTTTGAAAATTGTACTATGTTAGGAAATGGCCTTGAGATTCAAGTTAATTTACTCATCATTTCACCTAAGCAGGGGTGGTTGTTTGTCATCTGCTGAGGCTGAATCACAGTTCAGCACAGAGTCATTTCTCAGTGTTGGTCAGCCTTCAGTAAATAGAGGCATGTAGCACTCAATCTTCAAATTGCTGCTGGAGATCAAAGGTTATATCAGTGAATAATAACACCAGGACTTTTACTGTCTCTGCCTCTTAGTTTCCCAGAGTCCTTCGTGCTGGTGGGTGAGGGTTGCTGTCCCCAGTGCCCAGAAGGGAGGACAAAGCACGGAAGGGGTCAGTGAAGACATGGTCCTGCAGTTCTGGCTCCAGCCGTGCCATATTACTAGACTGCTGCCACCAGCTGCTTGATTGTCCTACAGCATTAGTTTTACCCTAACTTGTGCAGTTGCTTCCTGATTTGCTTTCGGTCAAGTGATCTGAGTTAAAAAGCCACATTTTAAAGAGCAATGTCACGGATCTCAGAGAGGGTGGATGAGTTACGCTACCAGAAGCAGATGTACAACATCTAGGGATGCCTCAAATGCTGACTAAACCCATCTCTCAGCAAGAGGAGTGCGACATCTGAGTTCTAACTGCCCCGGGCCATGAAAAGCAGCAGTGCCAGGTTCTGGACCCAGCTCTCCTTGCTTCTTCAAGTGTCGCTGTGGCATCCCTGCTTCCCCCAAGCTCCAGAGTGGTATAAGAGAGGGCCAGGGGAGGAGCAGCAGTCCCTTGGCTGAGGCCTGAACAGGCACTACTCAAAACACAGCTCTGCCATATGATGTTGGTGGGTAAAACCAGATGAGGCCTAGAGTTGCCATTTCTATATTTACATGACAGTGAATAGTGCCCCAAAAGGTCTGTGAACTCCAGTATGCTTCTCTGGTGGCCAAAATCCACCCACCACCGCATTTGGTCCTCATCAGGCTATTAAAATTCTTTGATCACTGGCACTTCAGCTCAGGAAATAACTGTGTCACACCAATGCCAAACAAGGAAAGCACCAATAGGCAAGAATACCCGTACATTTCCGCTGCCAGACCTCAGGAACACCCTCACTGTAACTTAACTCCTGCACAAGCTTTGGCTGGCCTTTTCTCTTTCATTTCCTCCCCACTCATGATAGCACTTTTAACAGCCTGAAGCAAACATGTCTGATTTTCTTAAAGCAGTTCACATAATTTGAAAGGCCCATGTGTGTGTGTGTGTGTGTGTGTGTGTGTGTGTGTGTGTGTGTGTGTGTGTGTGTGTGTTGTTTTTTAACTATCGTAAAAGGTTGTGCCAAGAACATATCTTTGCAGACCTTATTAGTACTGAAGAAAGTAAGTTAGTATATGCACAGCCTGCAGTATAAGTAGTATGCTGGTTTGGGCTACAAATTGAGAACTATTTTTTAAAAAAGCTGAAAGCAAGAATGCCACCATGGACTGCAAGTCCTAAGCAGTCAGGGTAACTTCCACTTCTTTTTCTGCTAAATATGCTTCTTTTAGGGAATGTTTTACTAACATCACTTAAGTTGCTAACTTATGTTTGGTTTTTTTAACTAAACACAATTTTGTTAGGTCAAGTACAGACAAAGAGTACTGTTTGAAATTTCTATTTTCCCAAACCTGGTCATTGTGTTTTAAAAAAGTCTGTTGTTCAAACACACCTGCTTGCTGCCCAGCTCTGTTCTAGGTGAGAGCTGGATCTGAAAATCCCTGCCCTTCACTCTTCCACCTCAGTCATCTGAAAGCTGTGTGCAGAGAAGTGAAGCCTCATGTTCAGAGATCAGATATATGCTTTTGTGTTTCAAAACCTTCTGTGACTGCAGGGTTACTTCCATGATCACACTTCATAGCTTTTTTTCTTTCCTACTTCAGGGAAAGAGTCATTCTCTGCCCACAAATGTAGAAATACAACCAGCTCAGGAGTTTGATTCAGCTTAATATAACCAGTGGCTAACCACAGTCTACACTGTGCCTCAGGTTTCCTCTGGCACGTCTGAAAGGGATTCACAAAAATCAGCTGTAGAGAAAGGGTGTCCAGGACAACCCAGCAGGGTCTCCCTGCTGCAGGTTGAGCCCTGACACTGCCATCCCCATGTGAGCAGGAATCCCCCCTGCCATGCCTCTCAATAGCCCAGTTTGGGCGACCTATGTCACTGCAGCAGTCCCAGGCTGGTTGGCAGGGCTGTGAGGGTCCCAGCCATACCTGCTGCAGTGCCAACCTCAGCCCACACCGTCCCAGCAACGCATCCTCGCACCACCACAAACCTCTCCCTTCAGTGACTCAGCATCTAAATAACAGCCTTTTTCTTTCCTCCTCCTCCCTGGGTACGTACAAGGAATTTCAATATATGGAAACTGCTTTTAGAAAAATACTAAAATTGAAAAAACCTGACTGGTCTCTTAAGGCCCCCCTTTCCCAAGGGTAAAACGACCCCATTTTTTCAGTTATAGAAGTTGTCAGTCACACTGGCTAGCCCCAGAACAAAGTTCCAGGAACAAGTCAATATTTTAGGCAGGTGTGTTTGTTTTATCTGTGCTGATAGTGCCAAGCTCTGGCACAATCAAATCACTTTGACCATATGCTGCAAAACACCAGAGCTCAGAAGGACTTTGAGTAAGCCAAAAGGGCAGGGCACGGTGCCCTGGGGCAGTCTGTGCCACATCACCACTATGATGATGGATGTGGAGTTTCAGAAGTATATGGATGCAGTCTGCTGCCAGGCCCTGCCAAGGGCACCGTGGTGAGTATTTATGCCCAACATATTGCCTCTGCTGGTCCCCAGGATGCTGCAACAAGGATCTATCAGATGGAGAAGATTTTCATAGTCACCAGGCAGAGCTGAGCCTGCAAGAGGGGAGGACAGCACCTCCTCCATCACCATTGCTCCAGCATGAGCAGTCTCATACCCCCACACTCACTGCAAGTGTCAGGGAAGACTGAATTTCAACAAGACGTGCTGACTTCCCTTTTACCTGTGCTCAGAGGCAAGGCACAAACATGCCACAAAAGCTTGCATGAAGCCCTGCAAGCGACCATGTGGATCATCCAGTGAGGGAGTTTTGTGTTTCAAGTCCCTTTTTTGATTTTCAAAGCAAGGCTTCTCCTTTAATAACAAGGAAGGTGTAATTTCTGCGGTATGATTGTTCTTTATAATGCCTCCATGTGAATTTTGCTCGTATGTGATCTGACCTGTGAGAAAACCTGTTTTATGGTTCTATAAAGATTTGCAACAAGGAATTTTATGTAATGTTCAGGTGAATTGTCATGCAAATGGCAGTAATAAGAGATAAGAGTATTTGTTCTGTTTTTATGAGGATATGATAAAATGTTAAAATAGGAGACTCAAAGTCCACTATACAATGTTGAGGCCGTGGTTGCTTCAAGGTTCTCACCCTCTGCATGGTGAATAGACCAAGTGAAATGCAGAGAGAAGTGGGGGAGCTATTTATGTCAGTGAAAGACACCACGCAAATCATTCTCATACTTAATTTTGTCTAATTATTAATGTGGATTTTTTGTAGGCAGTAGAATAATCTGCTTATCAAATACCACTTGGAAATACATTAGCTCAGCCTTGTTCTGAAGTTAAACATGTAGAGATTTAGTCAGCTCAGTGAGTCACAATTTCAGTAAATGCAAAAGACAGCTCAGTGCATTTAGCACTAATATCACAATTAACACTTCAGAAGCCTGCCTAAGTAACAGAACCACCCAAAACAATTATATAGACATTTTTAGTAACCAGGGTGTAGTGTTTACTGAACAGGCAAGAATCCTCTTTATAAAAATCTTCACATGCTGTTGAGACTGGAAGTGGTTGGTTAAATTATGGCTGCAGAAGGGTTTAACTCTCCCAAAGCAGCACAAACATTACAGAGGGGAGCAATACGGTGCAATCTTTCATCGTCTATCAGAGCAAGTTGCTTAGACCTTTGTAAGCAGTCAGCCTTGTCTTCCTTTGCTGTAGAGAGGGGCAGAGCTGGCAGGTGAATTCAGGTGAATTCTCAAGGCCAAGAGAGGTGCTCATCATTTTACCCCCTGTCTTGGCAGAGAAGCAGCAGCATCCAGCTGGTCTCTCCTGGGCTCTGCCAAAGACATAAAAAGTAGTGGGGCCATGCTGCTGTTCTTGCCCTCTAGAGTAAAAGGATGTTTTAAAGTGTTTTTAAAAGGCTGTTGTGGTTATTATGAGGTAGTTCTTGGTAATGTCTAATACCTTGGTTTTGTGACCTTATTCTAAGAGAATGGCAGCTGAAATTTTCGTGGTCTTTGCATCTATGAGGATATTGAGGTTGCATGGTAATCTTGGGTTTGGAAAACAAGTTACAAATGCTTATCCTTGCTATTAATAATATTGTGTAGTTCATCCATGCATCCCACACTTGTCACCACAGTATCTGAATGTTTATCAGGACAATTAGGAAAAAAATGTTCTGAGTGGTCATGTGAATAATAGGAGTATGAATGATGATCTAAAGGGGTATTTTGCACTTTGTGCATCCACTTGCAGTCAAGCTTTAAATTCACTGAGGTCAGAGCTCAAGTATGTCTGTAGTTTGATGCAAATTTTTCAACTTGTGCCAGAATGTAAAGTTCCAGTAGTGCTTGCAGAATGCACATCAGCAGGAATTCACAAAACATCTCCGAAAGGAGGTGACTGGGTGTGTGAAGGGCGACACCTCTGCCAGCCATGCTGCCTGTTCCTCTCATGTCTTTGCTAGGAGTGCAACATTCCATATTTTTGTTGTACTCCTTTTCTGTCAGAAAGGATCTATTTTAAGAATTATTTTTTACATACTCAAGGGCGAGAGGGGAGGAAGGAAATACCCTTCTCTTGCTTCTCTCCCCTCCTTCTATGCCCTGTCATAGAGTTTCTGCTATCCTCTTCATTGTGGCTCTCATACCACATAGCACATTTGTACAGGAAAGAGGAAAAGGTGGAAACTTGATGTTGTAAATCAGTCTTGGATCAAGGGAAGGGTGTTAGCTGCACAATATTTCTTTTAAAGTCTAGTGAACCCTGAATCTGACACCATCTTTCAGCAATTCCCAGCTCAGCATGTCTATCAGCCTTGACATAGAGAAATAAGATATTTCAATGGCTTCAGGCAAATGACAACCCATTTGGCCCTTGCAAAAAGTGCAAAATGTTCTGCTGCTTCCAGGTCTATGAAATGGTCTGTTTTATTTGGGACACAGGCAGTACTGGCAGTTCCTCCTTGCTTTCTGTGAAACTAGTCCAGTCTACTTCACATGTAATTTGCTTCCCAGCCCTAATCTTTCTCTGTCAATCCAAATTACAAAATAAATACATGAACATACCTGTTTGAGAAATTGAACCAAAAATATAAGAAGCACAAAACATTCTTACTCTTCCTTGAAATCATTTTTAATGACAGTGATGCTAATTAAAAAGCTGACATTCTACTATTCACTAGAGCTTGCAGTCTGGGAAGCAGGGATGTGTTTAGGCAGCCAGTAAAACAAACAGAAGAAAGGACTGTGCCACCCAACACAAAATGAACAGGTGGGATTGACAGTAGCTAGATTTGCAAAGAGCAAAAATATGAATGTATCAGAAAGGGACTAGACAAACTAAAGAGCAAAAACAAACTTCTCTACTGCAATGTTGACTTTAAATTTATATGACTTGCTGGCTGAAAGCAGGAGAGTCTGCAAAGGAAGGCTTGTACTGTGTCTTGCTTTCCTCCTGCATATCCTTATTATTAATCAACCTTACTAGAAACAGGACAGTTTTGCCAGATAGACCTTTGGTCTGACCCAACTCAGACCCTTTCACATTTTTGCATAATGAAGAGTGCAGTTATCCCTGCAGGGGACACACAGTGAGGAGAGGGTGGTGTGCCGTGGAGATGTACCTGCTGTCCATGTGAAGAATATTATACTGTTAACAACTCTGGTGTTCTTGTGCCCACTCCCTTTGCTGTATTTTTTTCCCAAATCAATTGTTTTTAACACATCAGAAAGTTATGGGGATTTTTCGTCTTAAGATAGAAGGGCAAGGGTCATCAGTGTGATGGCTGAAGACTTCTGTGCATTCACAGAATGGGTATTGTGTAGGAGAAAGAGTTGCTCAAGCCAGTCTGATACCTAATTAGTCCCACAACAGTTTAATATTCCCAACAGGATTTACAGATAGCATTTGCCAGGAGAATTTTTTTTTTTTTTTTTTTTTGCAATGGATGAAATCTTACTTTCTTTCTTGGATGGCCATAAGAACTTTAGAAGAGATAGACAAAGCAGGAGAGGGAGTGGGGTAGCACTGTTTGTGAGGGATTGTTTAGACTACATTAAGACTCATGACGATCATGACAGGTTGAGTGGGTAAAGGTCAGGGGAAGGTCAGCAGAGCGGGTGTCCTGGTAGGAATCTTTTACAGACCACCTAGCCAGGATGGATAGCCAGATGATTCATTCTACAGGAGGCTGGCAGAAATCTCACACGTGCCACCCTTGTACTCATGAGGGATTTCAACATGACAGATATCTGCTGGTAGTTTAGAAAATGAGGAGGTCCATCCTGAACCTCGTGACTCAGAAGGAGGGTCTCCCCGTCTGCATCCTAACCTTTTTTATGTCTCCCGTCTCCTTGTAAATCATTCTAAATAAATTCTAACCTGATTTTCCTTTGTATGTTTCATCCATGTAGTACCTAATCCAGTGAACCTTGCCACTGACCTTTGTTAAGATATGCTCCTGGAAATTTATATTAAACTTGCTCTTTTAATACCTTTGACAGTGATTCCTCAAGTGACCTAAACCACTCATTTGTGACCACTGTGTACTTCTTTTTTCATCACCTTACAACTACATCTACTTTCCTCTCACTCAGCAGCAAATCGCTTTTTGGAAAAAGGTTACCAAGCCAATTCCAGCCACTTTAAATTAAATTACATTTTGCAGGAAAGACCTAGAAAATAATGGAGAAGGTTAGCTGCAAGCACAAGCACACCTGAGTCCACAGCTTCATGTCCTGGAAGGAGCTATTGTGAAGCCTGGCACATATGATGGTGCTGTCACACACTCGTGTGTGACTGGGACACGGTAAGGCAGTGTGAGGTGGGACCACAGCCCACCTTCATTTCATGCTTGCACAGGCTATAGCCCTCAGCATTGCAGCCTGTGCAATATCTGCACTTTGGACGATAACCATCAGGTAACTCCACAGATCCTGGTGCGTCTGCATTGCTGTTTTTTATTGTTGTTACAGTGATTTTATAAATGCAAATTTCATGGCCTGAACAACAAGGTATTTCACTGGGCAGGTTGTGTCCTCTTCTCCAGTGCAGATTTCAGTACTACAAGAAGGTTGGAGGACTTTTTTAATGGAAGGTTTATATGGCATTAGAGGTAACAGTATGAAATGGCAGTAGGTAGGGCAAAGACTGCAAAGTAATCTTTAATTTAATCTCTAATCTAGACTGCTTCTCTAGGTGATGCACTGTGCTTCAGAGGTGTGTAGGACTCACAAAAGGTGACGAAACATGATACTTTGAAGGGACATTCACGGAGGGCTGTGGTTTGCCGGGGATTAGAACCACTGTAGATGTCCTGCCAGCCAGCCTTGAGGAGATATGCTCCAGGAGAAGAGGCAGAAGACCTCTTCTGGGCTGCTTCCACTGCCATGAAACACCTCTGCAAGATATAGCCTAGGAAATAGAGTAGGAAAAAGCTGGACACACTTGTTTTCCCCTCCTGCTGTTCTTTTCATGATTTCTTTTGTTCTTTCTTTCCTTTTTCTCTCTTATTTTCATTTTGTTTCTTTCCCCTTTAACTCCTCACAGAGTTCTACAAAGGAGGGGTAATACTGCCAAGCCCTGCTCATTTTTAAGAGAGGAAAAACTGAAGTGCAGGAGTTTATGAAGGTAGCTCATGACACCACCTCACCTTGTCTCAGTTCCACATCAGCACTGACAGCCAGAAGCAGCAGCAGCTACAGGACAGCAGCAGCTCCCAGACCAGGCAGGGGTGCAGCTGAGAGCTGTGTGTGCACGTAAACTGCACTGACATGCCTTTTGTATCAGAAGAAGTGCAAGTGCAGCAATTTGAATTTAATTTTACTCTTGACAGTTTGAGATGTCGTTGAGATGAGGATGTCCTGGTGATGGGATCTTCCTGCCCTCCAACAGGCCTCCAGTGAAAGTTTGGGCTGCTTCTGTAGGCTGGCTGAGAAACAGGGTGTCCAAGCAACCTCCCAAACTGTTAGCACGGGATTCATCACAGCACTACACTTAAGGGAACAAGACCCATAATGAGTTGAGACAGTGAGTGTTTAGCATGTGCGCAGTGTTATGTTGCTCTTATGCACTGTGCCTGAAACAACTCTAATCCTTGTCACTCAGACTCACGCATCTGCGTTTCACTGAGACATTCGGCTCCAAGGGTGGCTACATGGAAAAGACATGAGACATGGCCTCATGGAGTGCCTCAGCCACCCCCTCTGGCCTGGAAAGGTCAAAGCAGAGGATTGCAACTGTTCAATTCTTTATTGCAACTGTTCAATTCTTTATAGGTTTACACTTCTAAAATCTGTGAATCTCTCTTTCTGTAACAGCATCTGCTGCACACAGCTCAAACTCTTCTCTTGTTTCTGTTATCCCTTGAAGCAAGTGAATTTTTTTATAACGATGCTGAAAATGCCCAGATGCAGCCCCTCAGCTGGGGTAGGGAGGATTCCTCAGCACTGGCTGCTGTGTCCTGCAAGGCAGTGCTGTTCTCTATTGGCACATCTGTTTGCTGTTTCGCAAGCCATCAAAATATAACAGTAGGGATTCCTTCTCAAAAATAAAAGGCCAGGGAGTAATTTTTAGAGCAGCAAGAGAATATAACAAGTATTAATGCTGCCCACATCTAGCTGGAAATGATACTCTTTTTGAATTATCAGAGAAGTTGGATTTCTGACAGCTATGAGCCTTCACCAGTGTGCTGGGGGATGAGATCGGTTTAAGCAGGGGCTGAGATGAAAATGTATCTACTGTTTAATACTTTAAATTTCTAAGAAGAAAAATACTTCTATATTTTGAGATGTTACAGCTGAGACCAATTATGAAAGGAAGAAGCATTGCTCATATTTCAGCTTGATTTCATGGCATTTATGGCCATATTTTTAAGGTAATTCTTAAAGGCCATATATAATTAGAATTAATTCAAGAATGCAGTCACATGCTTTGAAAAGAAGACAGCTGATTACAGACTACAAGCATAGGGCAAGCAACCTGCGTTCTGCATTTTGCATTTTAACTATGCTCTTAGGTCCTGAACTGCAAACCCATTAAGCTGAGATATAAGTGATCCAGTATCTGATCTCGAACCAAGAAGAGTCTTTGTTTTCTTCTTTATACTCGTGGCAGAAAACGACTGAAAATTACATTGATAAAGTGTTCAAGATTATTCAGTGACTTTTTTTTGAGATTGCAAAGTCTGTTTTCACTTGTATAAACTGTACCCGCATACAGTCATTGTAGTGAAAGAGGTAATTGTATCCTGAGACTTACTGAGACCATACCAAAGGCTCTCAGATTTTCAAATCGACTTGGAAACCCTCTACACCATAAGAACTGTGCTCACATCTGAGGCTCATACTGCCTTAAATAGGTATGTCTCAACACAGTACTCCAGTGAAGTATTGCAAAAGCATTTCTTACTGATGTTTTTCAAAAGTAAAGTGTTAACTAGCAAAATTCCCATGCTGAAAGCCTAAATGGGACCTCCTGTTAAGAACAGTAGTCTATAAAGAAGTTTTCTTTCACTTTCTTTTCTCTGTAGCTCAATGACTTGTTGATAAGCTGGTTGATGAAAATACAGACCAGCTTTATTTCTTGTGTACAAAATTTTGAGCAAGTTAGTAACAGCTTGCACATAATTCTCAACATTTCAGTATACAGTTCCTCAGTGTGTAATTACTGGTCCTTTTATGGCAGTTTTTGTTTTAAGAAAATTCACTGCTGGTGAGTTTCAGAGCTGCTTAGACTGGGGACATTTTTATGCCTAAGCTTTGAAAAATAAGAAAGTGAAGAAACACACATCAAAGGAGATGTGACTCTGTTGTTAAGCACAAGAAGCAAAGCATTTCAGGACAGTATACTTCAGCACAAAAAAAAAAACCAAAAAAACAAAAACAAACCTAGTTACAGAAGCATCAGCTTTGATTTATGAAGCCAAAAAGTCTGGTAATAAAGATACATCAAAAGCTGTAAGAGTTTTGAATCTGAAAAAAGATCCCCTAAAATAACATACATGCTAAGCAGAGTTTGCAAACTCTTGTGATGAGGGGTTGCCCAGGTTCCCCAGAGAACAGGGTATGTTGCTATGTATTTTGGCCTTTGTTGTTTATTGGTCAGTTTGTCAGCTTTCTCTCTTCTCAAAAGTCAAACACAGAAAGAGACAAGAGTTGGTGTAAACACAAGGCCTCTTTATTTTGTTTCAACAGTATATGACTTCCTATTTAGCATGACCAAAACCAAGCAGAACAGTGGAAATCACATATACCACTTCTCCTAATGCATTGTTCTTCCTTGAAACTGCACAAGTACAAAGGGAAGGATAAATTCAACAACATTAACTCCAGCCAGGCATTTTCACATGAACCAGAGCTTATGCACAATAGGTGACAAGCAGACAAATCAGCATCAGAAAAACTTACTCCAGCAAGATGTGAACTCTCCTTTGGGGAAAGAAAATTTGTCTTGAAGCAGGGGATGCAAACATCCTCAGGTAAGGAGCGCATGTCTAAAAGTTTCATCAGTAAAAGTGGTTAGAAGACTACACAACCCAGCTCTAAATCACATGGCCAGACAGGATGCAGTTTACAGCCTTCAGTTGTCCCTAACACTGGCCCCTTCTCCTGCAGGCTTATCTCCAGGGAGCTTTTTGTATCTAAATGTGCCTAGGAGCCCTTGGCTAAGGAAAGCCACTGGTGACTTTAATACAGATCATGGTAAAACATTCTTATGTGTATATCAGCTGCTCACAGTTTATGTCCTAGCTTTGACTGAGTTTAATTGTTACAAGTTGGCTCAAGTCATTAAGCCGAATCATTGAGTCTAAGAGCTGTGCAAAACATCTGCCTGGTGGGACAAATATTTTGAGTTGAATCATTAGGCAGGCTGGTGTAAGACTGCCCTTTTTCCTTATCCTTCTCTCAGCTCCACTCCTTTAGCACAGTTATTTTCAAACTAAGACAAAATCTATGAGAAACCACAAACCAATGCCAGAGCTAAAGCTAATACACGCTTCTAAGTCATGGCAGGGTAAAGAAGTGAGGATCTAGGCATGGCTATTGCATTCACTTCTACAGAAGTGACTGCCTCTGCAGAAGCTACAAGGCGCCTTCTTGGTTGGAGCAGACTGATTCTGGGCATTTTCTAAGAAAGAATTTCCACTGAAGTTTCCAGGAAATTGCCTCCCAAAAACCTTGCTCAGCCTTTCCACATAAACTAATAGATCTATTAACTTTAAACAACAGGTTGTTGTTAATGTTGCTGATGTCCTTTTGTCTTCCCAAGAATTGTTTTTGTTGATGATGTTACTCTTCTTCATACCTTGCGGATGTCATTTGCTGGTTTCTCTGTTAAGAGAAGCATGAGTTTTTGCACATATAGTGCCCCACAGCTTTAAGCCAAAGTCCTAGTACTTAGAAGTTCAGTATTAGATATATATGATTATGTAATTTAAAATGTGCTGTGGTCTCGGCAATGAGCTTAATTTCTAAACAATCTGATATTTAAAACAGTTTGTTTTCAGTCACTTCAGTCACACCAGACTCTTTGTCCTGTGCTGGACTCGGTTATCACTGCGTCACCAGGCACATGACAGGGAATGATGTCTGGGGCACGCAGGAACAGAAATTCTTCACAGGGACCAGACTAATTCAGCCTCTGTCCTGGCCATTGCTAAATGTTTCACAGGACAGCTGCAGATAAAACATAATGTTCCCTTACATTATGTTTCTTCTGGAGCCATTACAGGTAATTTTGATTTAAATCTTGAAGCAGAGGTCTAGAAGTTGTGAAGAGCTTCACAATTATGCCACAAGCAGGTATTTGGGCTTGTATCATTAAGCATGTAAGTTACTGCTTTGGAAACCCGGGCAGGTTTTGGACCTCAATGACTTTTAGAAGGAATGACATCCATGATTTACCAGAACATTACCTGAGAATGTATCTTCTTTTCTGAGCGTTTCTCATCTAAAATTTCACTGACAAGTCATCTTCTTTTTATGAGTTCCTCTGCTCTATCTCCTTTCTACTTTGCAATATTTTGTATTCCACTACCACTCTTTTCAAATGTCTTCTGCAAATGTCTTCATTTTGTCCCTGTCCTTGAGGATGGTGCTATGTAGGTCCAGGAGCTGGACATGATGATCTTTGAGGGTCCCTTCCAGCTCAGCATATTCTGTGACACTACACTGTAATTTTACAAGTGAGTTGACTCCTAACGAATATCAGGCTGCAAATAAAGCAGCAGCATTTATTCATGAAAATCCAGAACTTTAAAAGACGTCCACCTTATCATCTCTTATGGATTGTTCCTGGGAATTCTTAAAATTATCTTTTTAAACAGCTTGTCTGAGTAATNAATAATATCTTTTCCTTTTAAAACTGGGATATTCTTTGAAAGAACTTGGGCTTTTTGTTTTTCAAAACTTACATATTCTTTTAAAATGAATAATCAATAATAACTATGTTCTCCTTCGCTCAATAAAACTGTAGATAAATAACAATAATACCTTTTGCTAACTTGCATTGCATTATCATAATTATATTATAAAAAATTCTATTTATCGGCACTTTTTTTTACATTAAATNACAGGACAGCTGCAGATAAAACATAATGTTCCCTTACATTATGTTTCTTCTGGAGCCATTACAGGTAATTTTGATTTAAATCTTGAAGCAGAGGTCTAGAAGTTGTGAAGAGCTTCACAATTATGCCACAAGCAGGTATTTGGGCTTGTATCATTAAGCATGTAAGTTACTGCTTTGGAAACCCGGGCAGGTTTTGGACCTCAATGACTTTTAGAAGGAATGACATCCATGATTTACCAGAACATTACCTGAGAATGTATCTTCTTTTCTGAGCGTTTCTCATCTAAAATTTCACTGACAAGTCATCTTCTTTTTATGAGTTCCTCTGCTCTATCTCCTTTCTACTTTGCAATATTTTGTATTCCACTACCACTCTTTTCAAATGTCTTCTGCAAATGTCTTCATTTTGTCCCTGTCCTTGAGGATGGTGCTATGTAGGTCCAGGAGCTGGACATGATGATCTTTGAGGGTCCCTTCCAGCTCAGCATATTCTGTGACACTACACTGTAATTTTACAAGTGAGTTGACTCCTAACGAATATCAGGCTGCAAATAAAGCAGCAGCATTTATTCATGAAAATCCAGAACTTTAAAAGACGTCCACCTTATCATCTCTTATGGATTGTTCCTGGGAATTCTTAAAATTATCTTTTTAAACAGCTTGTCTGAGTAATAATATTAATATCTTTTCCTTTTAAAACTGGGATATTCTTTGAAAGAACTTGGGCTTTTTGTTTTTCAAAACTTACATATTCTTTTAAAATGAATAATCAATAATAACTATGTTCTCCTTCGCTCAATAAAACTGTAGATAAATAACAATAATACCTTTTGCTAACTTGCATTGCATTATCATAATTATATTATA
>VZTA01004234.1:0-48661 GCA_013398855.1 Mohoua ochrocephala
GAGGGAGGAGTTTGGAGCGTGTTTTGGGGTACGGCCGCAGGAAAGCGGCGGGTGGAAAAGTGGGTGAAAGTAACGTGTGGGCTGCGGACTAAGGCATTAAACCCGTGCAAATGGTGTGTGGCAGGGAAGGGGTTCCTAGCAGGAGCCCAAGGAAGGCGAATGGGAATAGTCACTCGTTTGGAAAAGAACTTTTAAATTCTCCTGCAAAAGCCCAAATGGGGAACTCAGCCTTGAAGTGGATGAGCTCAGACACGGTGCGGGTGATAGGCCGGACGCTTTTTAGGAAAGAGAACATTTCTTCTACGTTCGTGTCTTTAATGTTAAACCAGTGCCTCGGATCCTTTGCTGTCACATATTCGGGAAGAATGTTTACTGTGAAATGTCCCCCAGAATCGCCAGCAGCACCTTTCTGAAACTCACGTTGCAGCTCATGTCATTTTCTCCCGTGAACCGATTATTGAATGCAAACCAAGATATTTAGAAAAATAAAGTACGTTCTCATTAAGTGTTATTATTACCATCCCTGCACAACAAGACTTTATAATGAGAGATGCCAAGTGAAATGATGGTGGGGAAGTGCCATCCATGGAGTAATACTGGCAAAACTCCTAAATAATGACTTCCAAATTAAGGATTTCCTCAGTTTTTCAGAGCATTGATGATGCTGCGGCAAATGAGCGCTTGGTTCCACTTCATCCAAAAGAATAGTGAGGACAAAGACACTGTCCCAGATACAGAACCCTGGTTTTGATCTGGGAAAGCTGAATAGGAATTTAGGCCTCCGTTTAGGTATAACTGGATATGTAGCTGGAAATAAATGGCACTCACACTGTTGTGCAGCGAGGCATTCTCTTTTAACATAAAGCGAAAGAGGATGGTACCCGGTCCGGCTTCTGAGGAACACCACCTCCATCCATCGAGGCCAGTGCTTTGGAAAACATGACCCTGGCGTGCTGCGGACCAAACCCGCTCACTGAACGTCCTCCACTGAAAGGTTGACGCTTCGTTGGAAATAATCCTGCTGTACTTCAGATTTCTGCTCAGCCTTATCATATCATATATCTGAAATGCTCTTGGATGATAAACTATCTCCTCTCCACATGGTGCAGTCCTGCGCTAAGATATCCGAGCCTGCTCCATTACGGATGCGCGCGGGCTCCGGCAGAATGCCGTATCTGCTTCCCGGTCTTGGCTGGCTCTGGAGAGCTGACAGTCATTCAGAACTAACTCGAGTAGCTCTACATGTCATTCTCCTGCACCGCGTGTCTTTTCTTTCCGATAAGCAGCTGTCCTGCACATTCTTCAGTTAATACTTTCTGGGTCAGATATGGCCTCAATAGACTATATCATTTTGCCCAGAGCTAATTCTCCAAAAGCAGTAGGAAAGTCTTTGAATACGTTGCAGGATTTTCCAGGAATTGCTGCTCAGCAAAGAAAATTCAGTTGATCATAAGTGTCTCGAAAAATGCTTACAGGGAACCTTCATTCCTCAGGGATGGATGCTGGGGTAATATTACATTAAACATGGAAAGGTCTACTGGCAAAGGCCTTCAGCGCTGCAAGTGGAGAGCAAATGGCAGAAAATACCGTAATTCTCAAATAACTGAGATAAGCAAAGGAGAACATTAGAGGAAATAATTTAAAAGCAATTAAAAATAATTCTGTGTTATATAGACTGACAGGAGATCACAGCAATTTGGCAGATTTCAAGTTAGTGAACTTGATGATGATGTTACAGATTATTTATAAGAAACCAGCAATATTTGAAGAGCCTAAAGTTACAGCCTTTTATGTCAACAATTTTTTTAACTGCCAGCTTGTGTGGTTTGAAACACCAGAATGAAGCAAAAACAGGTATGTGGGTTTTTTTTAGAAACTGTTATGTTCCACTGAATTTCCTGTGCAGAAGTGCTGTTGCTCATCTGTATGTCTGATTAACTTTTGCTCCCTGAAAGTGTTATCAGACCTGTAACCAGGCAAACAGCAGAGCAGATGGCCAGTGCCAGTATCGGTGTTTCTGGTCTGGGTGTTTAATGAGATCTGAGAGTGTAACATGACCCTCTTTCATTTTGTCTGTCTCACATGGCAGATATACTTGGTGCAAGTGCTCTGGTTGCTCAAGGTCACAGATTCATCAATCAAAAGAGAGCCCTTCGCATTAATCTTTTACCTGCCCATGACAGTTTCGTCCATCTCAGGAGCTGCCGTGTCACGCGGAGTGCTGTTGTCCTGAGTTTGGGACGGTAGTGCTGTGAAAGACGACCAGGTTAAGCAGAAATCAGTCATTGTTTAAAACACAACATTAGATGTACTGTACTCTGAGCGTCAGTTTTCATTCATTATACCCTAAACCAAAAATGTCTTTTTGTGCTGTGGAATAAGCCTTCAGTTGGGCCAAGCCTCCTGTCCCACACAATGGCATGTCCCACATTGTGAAGGTGAATGTCTTACAATATTTCTGACCTTACACTTGGAGATAGAAATATTTGCTGTGAGTGGTTTAAAAAATCTCAGTACCCCCCACCATCTCCCCTCCGCATGCACATGTCCGAGGCTGGAGCTGGGAGTGTGCCTGGGAGGCCTCAGGGAAGCCACTGGGTCCATTTGACCAACACTTACAGCTGGTTCGAGGTCCTGGTGCCTCTGTGCACTGACAGGGGGATGTGAAACTTGTGGTAGAGAGTTATCTTTGTGGCTGAGCAATGGTACTTTTTTGCTTTGTTTGAATTGCTAAATTTGGTCAAGATATACTCTCGAAATATCTACATACAATTGCACAGTAGAGGCTTGTTTGACTTCTGAGTTATTTGTAATAAAGGACGTGTCCTTCATCCTGCATGGCTCATACATCACCCCATCCTCAGGGAGAGCAGGCATAGAGGTGTCATGGCTTGTGGAGTCTCTTGTGTCTGGAGTTACTGAAGAGGTGACCAAGGAAAAGGTCGGTCCTACCCACTCCCTCGCTTTCTGTGCCTAGGGAACGTGACAAAAAGCAATGTAACTGGAGGCAGGAAAGGAATCGGGGAGGAGAGCACAGTTATGGTAAAGAAGGGGAGATAATGAGGAGGAAAGAAGGAGTAACTGGGAGATGGAGAGGGATCCCAAATAGGAGGGCAGAGCCTAATTATGGTCTGCATTTTCAGTCTGCGTGGGTTTAGATACAGGGATCTGAACTGCAGGATAGCTTCCATGGCTGTTGAGATCAGTGGGATAGCTGCTCTGAACATGGCATATGCCTAAAATGACAGGTAGTCTGAAAAATGAGGACTTGGAGCGCTCATATTGTGCTTCTGAAATCATTGCATTTTTAATGATTTCAGCCTTAAGTTTTATGGCCTGTTCTCCATCTACCGAGTGAATGTAAGAGCATCTTCTTTCACAGCTGGATAGTAAAGATAAATCTTTGATGTTTATTGAGCATTAAAACTACAGTGAAAGCTCCATACAAAAAGCATTGAGGCAATTAATATTCCTGCTTTCCTCTGCATGGAATGGAGTTCAGTGGTTTCCAGAAGACCTGTATGTAAAAAAGGTAATTGAAGTCTCCCCTTATGCATATCCACAACAGAGATGAATTCAGGAATTTTAATCCTGGGATGGCACAATTTGTAGGTAAGGTCTTTGCAGCCTTAGAATTACTTTAATATGCATTGTTAGACAAGAGTGGAATAAGTACTTTGAAAGAAACTGAATATGATCAAAAGCTTTCTTTCTAGAAATATCTGCATTTTGGTAGGAAGACTTCCACAGTGAGAGAAGAGTTTCTAACTCCTTTTTGCCGGTTATGGATACTACCGTTTAACTCTGCTACCACCTGAGATGCTTGTGTACTATGTTTAGATGACTCTTATCATTATTTAGGTATTTGATAAATCGTCAGGATTGTAGCAGTTTAAAATGTGCATTGGATCTTGTTCTCTACCTCAAGCATGCAGGTCTGTGGAGCATTGAGTCATTAATACTTTCTAGTGTGTGCATTTGTCCTATACTGTAGCAGTGAAGTAACAGATCTAAGAATGCCATCATTCTTACTTGTCCTGATCAAATATTAAAATCTGAAGGCTGTTAAGAAGCTGGATTTATGAACCATGATGTTGTTTACCTCATTGTCATTTTTTAGACGCAGGCCGATTCTTGCAAGTTTTTGTTTCTAGAATCACCTCTCCAACTCTTGGTCACCTTTCTCCAAGAAGATATCCATCTTTTCATATTAGAACCAAGTTAATAATATGAAAGAAAATGTTAATGGTATAACCTGCCTGCATTCATTACGTGGGCAGAGCTCTAGGTTGCATTCAGAGCTCTGCAAAAGGAGCACAAGGCTTTGCCTTTCACAGCAAAAGCTTTTATGTATGTGAGTGAATAGAGCAAATTGCTATGAAATACCTGAATGCCCAGTTATGGAGTCACAACTGAGAGGTTAAATGCCAAATAATGGCGTTATTGATATAAGATGGAAGGATTCTCTTTAGTGGAAAGCCAGTGTTCCAACTACCCATCCAGATTTTTGGTGTTTTCTACCATATCCTCTTCCCTTTTGTGCCCATTTTGGCGGTTTTTTCCCCTTCCTCTGTCAGCATCTTACTTTTCATCTTTATTCATCGTTGCTTTCTATGCTTTTCTCTAGCAACAGAAACATATTTACTTGCAAGCTGATCCCATCTGTGCTCCCGCATTGTAAAGCTTCCCCCCGCCGTGGCACTGCATGTCTGATGGAGTTTCATACGACGGGTGGGAAGCTCCGGCCTTCCGGAGTGCCAGGATTTCACACCGTGGATCAGGCAGGCAGGGCACTGCCCACTGGGCATGGTTTTTTAAAAAAAAGAGGGTGGGCAGTTTTTCTTGTGTAAGAAAATGCAATCATACTGTAATCATTTGTCGCCTGACCGTTCACTGAAATGGAAGAGTGCTGAACTTTTAATTTAATTGGGTCTCTCGTGCTTGCACTGCTTCCTGCTCATGAACCAGAATATATGAGGACTATAACTCAAATATACACTAAGCTGTCCCTGCTGCAGTCTCATCCCTTGCAAATTAAGTAGGATCAGGACTCAAAAGAGATAACTAAGGAGACCTATGTCCTGGAGGAAATTACCGTGAATTACAAAGTGATGGTTTCTCTCTTAATAAAAAATGAACTAATGCTCCAGTGTGACACTATGGAACTCTTCAGTTTATAAAGGTACTGTCTTTCAGGAAATATATATGTTAATCCAGCTGTCATGCATAAATTCTCATTTGGGGCCTGATCTAATTCCCATTGAAGTAGAGATGGACTCAATCTACTTAAATTTCTCCATGCAGTTTCACGGCTTTCCACTATCTTCATCTGTTGTATCACATTACTGTGTGTGGGTAGAGTTGCCACATTCCACCCATGACACAACTGTTTCAGTGGCAAGTGAAGTGATACGTGCATATGGCACACGCAGGCTTTACACGAACCGTATGCTTTCAGACAGCTATCTGTGTAATTGGGGGACTGGAGTGAGAGAGGCTTCCTGAAGAAAAAGTCAATTTGCTTCATTATTAGAAAATTTTGCAAACTTTGTTTATTATTACCACAATCTTACTTTTGATATTTGAGGGACAGAAGGAGTGATTTATTGCTTACCTTTCGTAAATGAGTAAGTCAGATTAATTACTTTGAATAACAATAAAATGGTTGCATGAGGATTTTGGAATCAATCTCTTTAATTTTATTATTTACCGTGTCAAATCTTAGGCCCAAATTTTGCTTATTTAACAGCGAGTGACTTCATAAAATTTCCAATTACAGTTATACATAGTCTTCTATATGCTATGTGTTTCACATTTCCAAGATGTTGAATGTCCTCATTGCTGAATGTTTTGTATAGGAGATTATTATTATTATTTATCTGAAGAATTTTGGCTAAGGGCAGTCTCCGATGGGGAAAAAACCCTCCAGAGAATTTATAAAGTACACTTTAATCTGGAGGCTATTATAGGCCTACTATTGTTCGGGTTTTTTTCATTGGTGGTTGCAAACAAAATTATAAACTGACTGAATAAATTTAGCTGGTAGGTAATTGTAGCGGTTTCCATATTATCTGAATTGACAAAATACTTTCCTTAGGACATTAGGTATGCAGAGAGAGGGGACAACAAAGTATTGGGTCAAACACCAACACAGTCAGAATAATTGAATATGAAAATTCATCAGCCTCTCATGGAGCTACCCATTAGATCACTTCCCTCCTGTAGGGCCGGATCCACTGCTTTGGGCCACACTGGAGTAGGATCACCTGAAGTAGCGTGAGCACGTCCCTGTGTGTGAGCTGCTCACAGGAGGATGCCTCTGCACTCAGAGGAGACTGCAGTACCTTGGGGCTCCAATTTCTTTTTGAAGGCTTTTGAAGGCAGGCATTGGAGCCGAGGTGATGAAACTGGAAGAGGTTTGTTTCCAAGCACTGGGAAACCTCAGTGAACGGCAGGAACGCCGGGCATTCACTGCTGCGACGGGCAGGGGGTGACTCAGTGTCTGCAGCCATGCTGGCTAAAAGGCTGCACCACGGAACAGCTTCTGCTCAGAAAAAGGGTGAAAATCATTGCCTGCTTCCCAGGTGATCGCTGCAGGTGACAGGAAGATAATTTGTCCAACGTTCACAGCTGGCGATTGGTGTGGTACATCAAGGGCTTTTCCACTCCTTCCAAAATATTAGGCACTTTGAATAAATGCCCCCGGGAGGGACAAAATGCCAAGTTGAACAAGCCACTGATCTGACCTGCTGTTGTTTCCTCTGCGTCCAGAATTGTTGATCTGCAAGATTCAAAAAAGGACAAAAATTTGTCAGATAAAAAAATCAAAATGTTTGAGCCTAATGCAGCAGGCTTAGGCTAAATCACGTTTCCCAAAGTGTGGCTTTCAATATCAAGCCTACTTCCTTAGGAACTGGCAAATGCTCAACGAGCACAACACGGAGACAACTGGCAGCCTGAGTCATTTTCGCATGTGATTGTTGAATGTGACAGATTGAGAATAGCAAGGAGTACGAGTTCATGCTATGAGAGTGAAGTAACCCAGCATCCGCTCGCTGGCTCGAGCCTACGGAGAGATGTGGAGTGCTGTGGCAGAGAAATGCCATCGAGGCTTTGGAAAAATGGGTTTAGCACACATGTTGTTTTCTTGCTCATTTTTATTCCGCCATAGAATGTTTCTTTCTTGTCTTCATGGCAGATGGAAAGTAAGAGAAAAACCCTTGACATGTTTGTAAAGCCTGGATTGACATTAACTTATTCGCCTTTTTACTTTTCCTCTGATTACCTTTTGCCTTTCTGCTTACACTGATGCTGTATTGGCCTCTTTATTCCTTGGTAGTTACTGCTCCAGAATGTTGGCTATGCAGAAGTGGTTTTGGATAAAACTGGATAAAACACTTGCTTATGGAAATGATCCCTTCCGAACCAACCTGGTGGGGTTTCCTTTCAGAGCAAACTGCAACAGGCTGGGGAAGTCCAGGGGAGTTACCAAAGAAATATCTGCTGCAATCCAACCTTCTGTTGCATTTGATCTCAGCGTATTATATCTGAGCCATTTATTAATTAAATTGAGCCACACTTTATTTTCACACATGCTCTTGGAAAAGGCAACTTCTTCCCAATTTCTTACTCAGAAATGTTTGATGTGTGGTCTCTGCCAGCACAGCTGAGCACTTCGGCTGTTCGGGACATGTCTGTAAGGTGTTCTGCACTGAGCTGCTGTTGGAAGTCTGCTGCTCAGCTATGTAACATTGTACGTGAGGGATTAGTTCATTTAATCTTTGTAAAACAATGTGCTTGATTAATCAGTTGCAGAGGTGTTTTGAGGGTTTTGGATGAGAGACACCATGGACCAGTGACATGTCGCAAAAAGACTTTGAGATGGGTAACGTTGATGCCCAGGGCCCTTGCAAAAAGAGAAGCCTCTGCACAGGTCGAGTAGGATAAAGGTAGATTTTTGATCTGCCCAGAATTTTTTTTCATATTTTTTCTTCTGTAAGACCTTACGTGTGGCCATGGGTTCAGGACATATGGGGTTCTGTTTACAACGATTAGAACCAGACCCTTTTTCTCCCTTAATTCTTTATTCGTCAAGACTTTGGGAAGATGATGATTCCTGGGAGCCCTTTGGCTGCAGTGAATGGTGAGTACCTGGACTGACTCCACTGGTCTCTGTTTTGTTCTACAAATAATTATAGGTAATACATTAACACAGAGAGCTGCCTAATGCACCGGGCACGCTCTGTTTGCTCACCACAGCAACAGAAAAGGATTAAATGCATTCTTTGTGTTCGTGAGCTCTGGGCCGTTATTCTTGCCAGCCTGAGGTGATTTATTGCTTCAAATCTGAGTTGCCAGTCCCTGGTGGGGATGCGTGGAAGTGAAGTGACCTGTACAGAAATTGGTCTATTTAAACCCATATTTATTCGGTGAATCGTTTGCCTTAATGGCTGTTTGTGACAGCAGCTGCCTGTCAGGGATGTGCCAGTGGGTGACGAGGGACCCCAGGACAGCACCCAGGACATGGATTTCTGGAGCTGCCATTGCTGTTTTCTCCATCTTGGTACCTTCACGTCTGTCCATGGATCTGACGCCACAAGAAACTGCACCCGCCTGGGCACCCTTCTGACATTTAACCTCATCTCCTAATTTCTCTCCTCGATGCTGCTTTTTGTTCATGAGAATTCAAAAAAATGCCTCCTCTCTTGGGTGACTGGTACCCCTGAGCTCCCTAAGGCTGGCCCTACACGGACTGAAGCTGCTCTCAGTGTCCTGGGGCCAGAGTGGGACTCGGGGCTGTGGAGAGACCGTGGGTGCCAGGCCCTGCTGGGGACCCTGCTCTTCCAAATAATGGACAGCAGGTGGTAGCACATGTTCATTTCATCACTTTTGGGTTTTTTTTAAGAATTAGGCTTTGCAAAGCTTCATCCGATTTTCTAGAAAGGGAAAGGGTGGGAAGGCTGCTTCCGAAGAGGATGAGCACCTGGCTTGCTTCCCAGTTTTTCAGTTTTTCCACGAAAGCTCAAGCCCCTGACACTCCTACAGACACTTTCCTTCCGTGAGCTCCTTCGCCGTGTAACCTAAAGAGCTTGTCTTGGCTTGACTGCAGCCCTTACTGGATAATTTCCCTGCGGAAGTGCACAGGTAGTGCTGAGCCAGCAGAGCACCGGGGCTGGGAACAGCAGCGAGCTCAGACAGACTCTGCGGACCTGAATTAAAGCTGAATTAAACTGGTTGCATCAGCTACCAGGGCTGCTGAAAGGAAACACGCTCTTCCAGCCCAAAATCCTCCTGAGAGGTGTGAAGGTAGCCAGGGCAGCGTGTCAGACAGACAGGGCTGAGTCTGCCCTCCAGCTGGCAGACAAAATATACAGATGTCTCTGCCCTGCGAGCTGAGTGGCAACAGGAGCAATGGAAGCATTTTTGGACAAATACTCCTGCAGGGTTTGTAATAAGACAGTCCTTTTTGTTGGCCTGGTGAGAGCTTCTGCATGGGCAAAGACACAGACACGGTTTCGAAATAGCCAGCCCAGTTAATCCAGATGTCAATAATACATTCATCCTGAGATTTATTTAATACAGACACTTTGTTTACTGCTGGCTTTGGAAATGTTTCAGCTCCAATAAAAGTACAAACTTGTTTGTTTTTTTATTAACTGGACTTATATAATTAACTGACATGTTATGACAGTCTACTGTGGCCTGAAAAGCAGAGCTTCAATCATATGTCTTAAATGAAATTAAGACAATCTAACCTCAGGTTTCTTGTTTGACTGGGTTTATAATTGCTTTCAGACTGCCCTTAAAAACGCCCACGTGTGGACGACAACACCTGCAGTTTGGCCACTGGGATAACCACTGAGTTGTTTCCTTGTCTGACCTGGGCCAGAGCCCAGCTGAGGAGTGCCAGGAGGCTGAACCCTCCTACGTGGCCCTTGTTTCCAGGTGTGTGTAAAAAATATTAGATGTCTAATCTCTTATATATGTATATATCTATTTATAGCAGGGAGAGCAGAAATGCCAGCATTTTCTGCTCTAGGAAATGGATACTGTCACAGGAATATGTGATTCAACTTGCCTCCACTTATTTTGAACTGTTTAGCTTTTCTCAGGACTGAACTATAAGCCTGTTGTAATTAAATTGCGTTTGAGCTTTTATGTCTTGATTCTGACAATCCAGAACTTTTCTTCTGCAGCAGCAAGCTGGGATTCTGTTCCCACCTTAAATTTAGAAAAAGTAACAATTTTCCAAGCAACTGGCCATAATTCCAAATCTCCCAGAACTTCTGAGTAGTTTAAATTGGTTCTCAATACACTGTAGTCACTGTGTCATCTGTTTTTAGTGCAAACCTGTCTCAGGCAGGTGCTTATCACTTTATGTGGCAATATAACCTTTTCTTTCATTAAACGTTTACCAGTAAAACCTCATTCATTTTCATCTGGATAATCTAGAAGATGAATTACCACTGCAGTCCTCCTGCTTTCCAGAGTTGTAGTTGAGCCAAACCCCAGCTTTTCCAGAAAAGTGAATATTAATTTTGTGTCCCACTAGCTGGTAAATCACATGGTAACTTTTATAGCAAAAAGGGTTCCTCAATGACATTGCATTTTTTGTAAAGTTATTTTTTGTAATGTTTACAGAAAAAAAAATACGCTCTAGTTAACAATCCTATGAAAGAAGTGGAGAATAAGAGGGTTTGAAGTGGAGAATAAGAGGGTTTGCTACTGATGACTTATTTGTTCTTAAGTGAATGTAGAAGTAGTAATTGATATGAAATTGCTGGTCAAACTTAGCCAAATTCTGACGTGTAATTGCAGCATGCTGCTTCAGAAGGGTGGTGCTTGCAGAAATATCAGAGTGTGTAAGTAAAATTCCCTTCAGGATGGGATGATAGGAAAGCTCTGGGAACAAGTCCTGAAGTAGACTGGGTGTCCTGCCAGTAACCTTCACTGTGATGACGTGGGAGGAACCACCCGTTCTAGGAGTGCAGATGGCTCACGTTATTAGAGATGTCCCCGACAGGCTGGTCAGTTCTTTATTATTTAATTTCAGTACAGCAGGGAACGTGCTATTAACTGGAGAAGGGACGTGGATGTGCAGGATCCTGCCCAGCTCGGTGAACAGGACCTAAAACCTCGATCTCCTTTCCATCTTCTCATACCTGGGGCCAATGGTATCAGGGGCTGGACCAGGGTCCAGGACAAATTCCTTCCTTTGTGTGGTGTCTTTTGTGCCTCCCAGGAAAAGAACCCAAGTTGTGAATAAACACTAGCATGGAGGTGGGTCTGGGACAATCTGGTTTTGCTTAGTGGTGTAAATGATTTAAACTTTGTTTCTCAGTCCTGGCTTTAAAAAAAATAAATAGAATTTCTCAGAGACAAGTCACAGACCTTCATTCAGGAACAGAGGCACTTCAGTGTGAAAGGCCAACTGAGCTGATACAGGTTTTTCCCTGATTTGGGAAGCCCTGCCGTTCGACCCCCTTGGTGGTGGTTCACGTGGTGTAATACTTAAATGTGTCCCTTGACTGTCATTCGGTGCTGTTTTCTAGCCCAAGAGACAACATGTGCATGCCTGGAGAATAAAGTGATGCTTCACTTAATCTTGGCACAGAACACAGTTCTGCTGCCATTACTGATGGCTGAGCAGGTTAAAGGCTGTGTCCTTCCCTCGTTTAGCAGAGCTGTACATCAGCTCTGACTCCCTGGTGGGATGTCAAGAGGTTCAGTTCTCTGGCTCCTGGCCAGAATAGGCAGGAACTCCCTAACACTGTCCTGCTATTAGATATAGACGGGGGCTAAGGAGAGCATTAGTAATCAGAGCAACTCCACCCTATATGGTGGAGATACAGTACCCTGATGGGAGATTCCCATGGAAAACTCTGGTAAAGCTGATAAGAATCCACAACTGACCTTTGATGTCTGCAGCTTTCAGATGCAAAATGCTTAACATAAGGAAATGGCAAATCTGAGGTGTTCCCAAGTGGATCTGAACAAGGGCAAGCTGAAAATGTATTTACAGCTTTTACTACAGATGTGTGGGTTTAGTAGGGCCCAGCCAGAGGGAAAGGGTTTTCCTTTCTATGAGAGGATTCTATGGCCAATTTCCCCATAGAGCCCAGATCCTGTGAGTCTTGTTTGGTAGAAAAAAAGAGCTTCTCAGCTGGAGCTTTGCCCAAAGAGATTCAGAACATACCTGTGTTTTTCTCATCTTAAACAGTTTTCATTTAAGTGTTTGTGGTGCTTAGGCGTTGCTTGCGGAGGTCAGGATTGTTCAGGGTCTTTTATTATGTACATTTTTCTAGTGTGCATCCCTGGAGGCTTGTACAGCCCTAAGGAACACACTGGCCCTGTCACAAACTGTATCTCCCCAGCACAGAACTGAATGAAGAAAATCATTAATACCGTGCAGCAGGTGAAGTAACCTTCTGGCTCATCACCATGGGAGAGCTGGAAGAGGAGGAGCAGCCCAAGCTGCAGACGTCAGAGGGGAGTGGAGGTGATCAGCGTGCAGGAATGCAGAGGGGACATCTGCTCCAGGCCCCAGCCGTGACAAAGCCAAGCTGCAGAAATACCCTTTTTTTTTTTTGGATGGGAGATTTCAGGAATTCTGTCAATTATCACTGAAAAGCAAGACTGCAGCCTCAATCCTGCTTTCTCCAAGTGTGAGATGTGTAGGTTCAGATCAAAGGACCTGGTTTGTGCTTACTTTGTATGGGCTCATCATGGCCCTGCAAAGCATTTCAGTGCTTATGCAATGAATGTGGATAATTTCATTGGTCTTATTGAAACTGGTGGTGTATTTAAAATTCCGTGTTGGAGTGCTTTGCATGATTATAAAGGCTCCAGGAGAGAAAAAAGCAATTTAATGGAAACATTCAAGCACTTCTAAAAAAGAAAATTTTCCCCCATGCTGGACTGACTGAATTCAAATGAGGCTTCTCAGACCACCTCTTCAGGTCAGATAAAAAAAACAACCCAGATAATTCAGGGTGAAAATATACACTTTTAAAGAAAACTACCTCTGTCAGCATCACTTCCAGGAACTTTGTTAGTGACACAGAGTTACTTGGTGCGTCACAGGGTGTGTTGGGTGTATTACACTATGGTATATGGTGTAAAATCATTCTCATTTGGCAGAAGAACTGTTGGGCAGTATTTTTAAGGGCCTGTAGCTTGTCCGTAAAAGACCTTTGCTTTTGAACTGCTGCACTGCTGTGCACAGGAAAAGTGATGTTCCATATAACCAAGTTGTAAAAAACCCAGACATTTCTGGGTTTAGCCCTAACTGGTTACCACTGTGGGCAGATGTAAAAGGCTTGCTTTTTGTTTGTTAGTTGTTTGTCATATTTTTAAATGTACTAAAAGATAAAAAATGTTGCAGAAATATGTCCTAATTGTCAGATTTTTAATACAAGTTCTGCCTGCTTTATAGTGTCTGATCTACACTGTTGCTCACAGAGGTGACTGAATTGATGCAGATGTTTTCCTTCCTATATCACAAGAAACAGCTGAACACACAAATTCCAGCTTTTCTCAGTCAGAACTGATCATTGCCTCATACTTAGCTTAGTAATATATAAAAAATAGGTTTCAAAATGTTACAGGGAACGGAGCAATTGTCATTTTTGCCTGCTTTGTAACCCAAACCACAGAATTCTCAGAAGTTTTCTGTATCCACTCAGATGCTCTAGTCAAGCTACCAGCTGTGAGATAAAGATATGTGAGCTTCAGTAAGTGTAACTGGTCCCAGAATACAGGAGGAAGGCTGGGTGCTCCCTGGAGTGGCAGAGGCCTGGTTTGAAGGAAGACCTGCACTGAATGCCAGCTCAAAGTGATCACTGTTCTTCCTTTGCTCATTTAGATCTATTTCTTCCCTCTAATCAATAGCTGCCCTTACAGCATCTGACTCTGTTACAGATGATCCTTGTGCACTTAACAATATTAGAAAGGGGGCTGTAATGTGCTGTTTCTCTTTGGCACCCTTCCCAGAGGGAGTAATTGCAAGGAACTACTCCTCACTTCCAAGCATTTAAAAGAAAGTATCTTGGATGCTCATCCCTAGAGGACAGCAGAGAAGCTGAACTGGAGAACAGGCAATTTAAAAAGAAATGGTATAAAATATTTGCAGTTTGCTTTCTACAAACCAGGTTGCCTTTGCCTTTGGTGAAATGCCCCAGGATAGTTGCCCAGTACAGTATTTTAGCAGGGTTCTGGGGATACTGGAGTCCCGTTTCCAAGATCCAGCAGGAGCAGGGCTGGCGTGCCCTGTGGTTTGGCTGTGCCTGCAGTGAGGCACTGCAGAGCCTCCCCACACAGGGCATTATGCTCCTTCAAAAGCCCAGCTCAGCTGTGCCAGCCACGAAGCAGAGCTTGCACTGATCACTGGATTTTCCACAGTCGTTCAGTTGCTTGTAAGAAATGGGAAGGAAAAGCAACTCTGTTATCACTGCTGCCTTTGCAGGGAAAGGGGGTGGATTCTATGACCTGGTTACAAGCATTTTATTACTTAATAGGAATTCCTAAATTCTTCATTTGGAAGTAAGATGATTTGGGGACAAATACCTATTTTCAACCAACAACCTTTCCTTGGGTTCTTAGTACACCTTTAGAAGTGTTTTGATTCATGCACATGTGAACCCAACTGCCAGGGTTTTTGTAAACCAGCAGCCCCCTCTTCTGTCACCATCCCCTTGTACCTGCTCCTGCACTGTCCTTTTCCAAGAGTGATATGGCTCTTTCTCCTTGGTGTGGCAGCTCCTTCCTCTGCCTCTCTCCTGGCTTTAGTGTCTTGATCCCCTGCCCTACTTCACTCTGAAGACCAGGACTCCTCACCCTCAGACCCCCATGTGATTTCTATTTTTGCTGCTGTGTCACCTGACTGACTGGCTATGGCCAACTAGCAAAAAGCCAAAGAAGGAGTTAGTATTAATTTGGGAAAAAAACACCCCATGAATGTCACATGCTTTAAAAACATTAATATGTTTTGTGCTCTCTGTCCTCCTGGCTCTCATAATTTATAAATATGCAGCTCTCCAGAAGAACACACTCCTCAGCACAGCAGGGTCCTGATTTGATCCTAATTGTGACTGCTGGGCCTGAATAGGCTGTTAGTCAGCAAACTGCCCTGTGCACACAGCAGTTGTTGGGGAGCCTGAGATGTGTGACCTGATAATGTGCCAGCCGTCACCTCCCTGCCCTGTGCCGTGCCAGACCCGGACTTACCTGCCAAGGAAGGGCAGGGGCACACGGACACCAAACCCACGTGGGTACAAAACTTTGAGAGCTGAGAAGACCAAGTTTTGATGGGATAAACTCAGGACTAAGCCAAGCAAAGCTCTTTTAACTTAGTGACCACGTAAAATTTTTCTAGTGTAAACATAGCCAATCATACAAATTTTGCATCTGTAAAAGATTGCAAGAGAACACACATTTACAACTGTGTATTCCAGACCACTTCCAGCCTATATAACCTGAAACATTTGTGAGCCTCTGGTTGAGCTCCACAAGAAAATATTACGTGTCAGGCTGGAAGCCCTCTGAAACCTTGCTGCTCTCCGTCCCAGGAGAGCAGAAAAGTTATCTCACAGACTTGTGCAATTCTTGTTTTGCATCGCTGCTGAGGGCCCTAATGAGCTCAGCTGGCTGTGCCCCTGGCTGGGGCTGCCAGAGCTAAAGCTGTGCAAACCTGTGGCTCCCCCAGTGGAAATTGCAGCCAGATAAGTCATCTTCATTTCGCATCAGCTGGAGTTCCTGCAATGAGTAGTTTTATTCTGATAATATTATCCAGTCACTTTGAATTTTGATCGTTGCTTTCCCAATGGCGCAGATGGTGTAAGAGAGAGGGATTCCTTCTCATGCACCAATGTGTACAATCCTGCAGAAAAATAACCTGAAAGAGATACGAAGCTATTTATTAAAATATTTTTAAAATTGATGATCATGCATGCTTGTAGTCCTCTTCCATTAAACAAGTCACTCATCTATAGGATGATCCCTTTTGTGCCCCGTAGTGCCACAGAATTCAGCAGTGCTAGTGCTCATGGAAGTTGTGCTGAATGGTGAACAAACAGAAAACTCAACCTCACCTCCTCCAGAGCCATCAGCAACAGCCTCTGCTCTCTATCAAGCTGGTTGGATTTAAATAAGTGACAAAGTATGGGATTTTTCTCTAGCCTTTGAGCAACCTTCCTTTTTTTAATGTTTATATTTGTATCTGCAGGTGGTATCTGATCCATAAGACAAGTTAATTGAAAGCCTACTTTAATCATTAAAAAAATGTGGGAAATAGCTGGAGGGTGAAATATCAGGCTGGGATTATGAGACTAAAGCTGCATTTTACAAAGGAAAACCTTGTGCCTGGCAATTGTCCTTGTAATGTTGCAAGAGCCGGAGGCGTTGAATTAATTCCCAATACAGCTGAGTTCTAATTATCCAAATAGATCAGGGAACCCAGGAGCAGCACCTCCCCCACTAATGCTCGCAGAGCCACTCCAAAGCAGTGTGTTGGTGTTCCCCGAGATGCTGGAGCGTGTGCAGCCACCACGGGTGGTACCTCAGCCACCATCACCTCTTACCTCAGTGACATACTGAGGGATGCTGGGGTTTGTTGTTTTAAATAAAGATGGGACATCCCCTTATTTAGGTAATGCGAGTAGGACATAACTCACTCTGAGGTAATGGAGAGTGGGGTTTGAAAGGAAACCAGAAAAAATGAGGTTCCTGTAGGGGAGCTTGCACTCTCTGGACAATTTTCCTTGTATTTTGAAGGACCTATATTCCCAGAAGGACAAAATCAATAGTTCATGATCACATCGAGCTGAAGGTTATCACATTCATTTATTGTAAATTGACAGAATAGGGTGTGGTATTTTGGGCCATGGGTGGAACACGAATTTTTTGGGTGTTTTCCTGATTTATGATTGGAAATACTTAAAAAGCAATTTCTGTTTTGCAGAAGAATAGCTATGTCATCTTCCTGTGAATAACACAGGGTGTTCACATCTCCATGGTAATTGGATGTGATAAAATAAACAGATGTTCTGAGGTTCTGCGAGGAAAGTCCTGTGAAGGTCTGAGTTTTAGTGCTCCTAATGCACAAATATCCCTTTGCCTTCACATTTCTCATCAATAACAAGGTCCACCGTGGGGCACGCTACAACTCATGGGAGAAGAAAATACAAATCTGAAGAGAATTATGGCTGAAAAAAATTTCATTAACTTTGTTTTAAAAATGTTGGAGAAGATTTTAGGAATAAGACACTTGACTCAACATGCCTACCCTTTAGTTCTCTCTGCCCTAATCCTGTCTTCAGCTTTCATTTCATATTCTAATTCCTTTCCTCTTTCAGAGATGAATAGAGGTATCTCTTAAATTCCTCAGGCTCAGTCTCTTGCTCTCCACAGGCTGCAGCAGTGCAGCAGCCCCTCGAGGAAGAATACTGTGATAAACACCCTCCTGCCCAGCACAAGGCTGTTACCTTCCACCATCGTGTTTTTGTGGGCATACACACACACACATACTCACCACACAATTTCAGGAAGCCCTGAGAGACCACAGCAGTCAAATGAATTTGAGCCTTTATTTGAACAAATGTCAGAAATTGTTGACCTTCCTGGCGCAGCTGCAGAGCCCTTCTGCCAGAGCCAGCTCCTGGGGGGTCAGGGCAGCTCGGGGGGACTTTTGGGTCTGGGGAGGTGCTGCTGAGGTTTTGGGTTATGTTTGCCACGCACGAGCGGCGATGGAGAGGAGGGGAGTGCTGTCGTCTAAGTCAATATATTCTCGTTGCTATTTCACTGATGCCTAAAAGCCCAGTGTGAGAGTGTAGCTGCTTCATGCTCCGTGCTGCCTTTGGCCTCACACACACGCTGCTTTCCCAAAAGGCTTTGTGCCCTAAATGGATGAAGCAGAGAGTGGGAGGGGAGCGTGGGGCAGTGGGGAGAGCTCCTCCACCCTGCCTGGCAGGTCTCTGGCTGTGCTGGAGCAGCACCACATCCTCCTGATTCCCAGCCCAGCATCTCATCCACGGCTTTTCTTATCAATTTTTTTGCATTCTTAAATGCATTTGATGGACTGCAGTTGCTGGAGCACCACAGATCTGCTGAGAGGCTCTCTGATGTGCTGGAAGATTAAAGTGTATATAGAATATTTTTGGAGAGCTAGTCATATTCCACTGATAAGCCTGAGGGAAGAACGGTTCAGAACAACCCAGCCAAAGTCACTGCTGGCACATGGGGTGTCCAGCAATTCTGGGAGTTGTCAGATTTTCTCTCACTTCATATAAATTGTAGAGAAGACAGAGTTTTGTCCTTGAAGAAAGAGGCATTGAAAGTATATTCACCACACTTTCCATCTTTAAGGTACCCTTTAATTTCAAATGCATTGTTCCAAGTTGTTTTTGCTGAAATAATTATAAGGTGTTAGAGTTTATCATCCTCTTGGATGACAGCCATACCTGGAAAAAAGCACTGAATAAAAGCCACGTTAGCAGTTAGCCCTGGGCTGGTTCCCACTGTGAGCCAAGCCCTCTCTCTGGAGCTCAGCTGTTTGTAGTTGGCAGTCCATTCATTTAAAAGCTGTTAAAATACCTAAATATTTTTTTCCTAGGAATTCGATGAAATTGAGTGCAATTAATTTCCGCATTTCTAGCAAGCAGTTAAATTATTTTTGTTCCCCATTAGCTAATAAAGCTCTTGAGATGGAAAGCTGCTTTCCTGCCACAATGAAGCCATATTAATATTTTGCTCTTAAAAAATCAGTGTTCTTATGAGGGTCACAAAACATTCTGCAAAGGTGGATGACTGTATGGGTTGGTATGTATACACACACAGACAGACACATTATAGATAGATATATATAGATATATATAAATATATATATACACAGGCCATCTGTCACGGGCTCTTCTGTCACACTCTGTTGTCTCTAACTGCAGCCACAGCTGGTTCCGGCTGGGGTGAAAGCTGACCCTCACCAAGGAAATGTGGTAACTTCCAGACCTCCAAATTCTTTAGAGGTGGTTTAAAAAGTCTGGAAACATCCATTCGGTCTCTTTCCTTTCCTATTTCCATAAAAGAAAAAAAACCTGGGAAATTTTGATTATGCTTTTTGCTAAAAAAAACCCAACAAAGCAAGCAAACAACCCCCCTCAGGTCAAGCTGACTGGAAGATTTATGAAGGTGAGTTGGGGGGAGCTAATTTTCTTGGAAAGTTTCAATTTCATTTCTAAGAAAGAAGAAAATAAATATTGAAGCCTCCATTTATTTTTATTTTTTTTTTAATTAAATATAATGCTGTTTTCTAGCCAATCCTAGTTCTAAAAAACCCAAACAATAACTAACACGATCCAATCTTGGGTGCCAAGGAAAATCCTTTCTGGCTTGGGTAAGAGACCAGTGAGCTCTGGGCAGGCGCAGGAGCACGGAGAAAGGTCAGGGCAGGATTTCTGGAGAGATTTTTTCCTCTCCAGGAAATCTTGATGGGAAGCCCATCGGCCCTGGATCTCCTCCCTTTGTCCAACCAATAACTCAGGCTCTCAGTCCCCAGCCAAGTGTCTGTCCCTTTGACAAGTCCTTTGGCCCCATCCTCAGTGTCAAGGGACTGGTTCCTCTTTGGTTGTTAATAGCTAAGCCTCTTCACGCCAGCTTGGGAGTTTTATCCTCTCCTGCATTTATCCTCACTGTCCTCTTCCTCTTCTCCCTCCTCTCCCGCTCCCTCCTGTTCTCCTCCCACTCCCTCTCCCCTCCTCTCCTCTCCCCCGACACTCGCCAAGCCTGGCTTGGCCTCTCCTTTGTCAAATCTCTGAGATGCTCCTTCTGCTCCAGTCCAGGAGAAACGTGACCACACACATTGAAAACCAGTTTGCCGCGGCTCCTTCCCGTGGAGGCAGATTTGCCGGGGAGGCAGGCAGTGAACAGAGTCAGTCTGGAGCCAGGAAGCACCAGTCTTGTTTGCTGCATGACGTTTCAAGGGGAAAGTTGCATGATTCTGTCTGATGTCACAAATCACGGCACTCTAATGCAAAATTGTTTCCAGTTGCTTTCCAGCAAGGGAAATGAATCCAACCCAAACCCACCCATCCAGGAGCAGATGAAGCTGCACAATGGAGCATTTAACGCCGGGTGATTTCTAAAGTGAGAAGATAAGGGGATATATCGCATTTAATTAGGAAAGCAACGGAGTCAGTTCAGAGATTTAGACTTATGAGCAGCAGCGAGTTTGGAAATAAAACAAACCTCTTTCAAAATATACTGTAAGATCCTTTGCCAAACATCTATTCTTATTCACCTTTCAGTGAACACTGGCCTTTTTAATTAAAAAGAGAGCAAATTCCATTATTACGAACTGTTGACTGTCAGTAGGAGAAGAAACATCTGTCCAGTGTTAACTAAATTTTCAGGATTTTTTTCCCCAAAATGCCTCCTTTTTATAGGCTTTAGCTTTATTAATACTATAAATGCAATAAATTGTATCAATTTAAAATGGGCAGTACACCTGACTTTTAATAACCATGGATGTAAGCCATGGAAGAGAAATCTTTATGAAATGCAGTGAAATTTTTATGAAATGAAGTGCAGTCACTGGAAGCTTTGCTAGAGTCAGCTTTTCCCTTCTGTTCACTTTCAACTTTCATTTCTTTCTCCAAGCATGGGGATAATACCTGTCCCTTGCTGCCACCTGCACCTAACCCAGGCTGGCCAGGCCATCCCTTCCTTTCCACCCACAGGCTCATCAGCTTCGCCAAACCTGCACCACCACCCTCTTTCCTCCCTGTTGCTTTGCTGAAGGCAAGTGGAACCCAAAGCTGTCCCCAGGCCACCTGCCTGGCATGCAGCCAGATTAAATGAGGCAGGTCTCAGGTCTGAGGCCACACCTGCACCCTGCAGAGATCAGCGTTGGCATTTTGGTGTCTAACCACCAAAAAGTAGGAATTTGGCAGTGACACAGCCACCAATTTCATGAGGATTTCAAGCTGTACCACAGCATCACCTGGTGCAGGATGTGTTCTCCCATCCTTTGGCAAAATTATGGTCCCCACCTGTCCCTCCCTCCTTCCCTTGCTCCATCTCTCCCAACTCTTTCCCCTGCAGCCAACTGGTTCCAATACAAGAGCTGACTCACCCTGAGCTGCTTGGATGCTGCATAATAAAACCTTGATGGATATTAACTATCCTCCTTGGATTTATGCATAGCTTCCAGAAATGCTGGCTTTATCAAACCGCTAAAATGAATATAAATTTAAAATAATTTTTTTTTTTTAAATTAGCTCATTTCCCTCTTCAGGACTCAACAATCAATATCTTCCAGGGTATGTCTTAAAATGAAGAAAAAGACATGTTCCATAGCTAAGAAAACGGAGGTTATAAATATTGATCGGGTTGGAAAATGAGTGGTTCTTTGGTGTTTGATACCCATTCTTCAGTGCTGGGTACAGCAAGAGAAAATTACCCAAAAGATCCTTACCTCAGTAAAGATGCTCATTGTCTAAAATCTTGGAGAGCCCTCAGACTTTCTGGACAGCAGCACATGTTGCTACACATGCACAAAATGACTGGCTTGGATATTTTATTTAGCTTGGTTTGTTTTCTAGTTTCCATTCAGGCCTTGGAACTGGCCTGTTTTTCACACCTGAGGCTCACAGAAGGTCTGTAGATCAGTGCTAGACACGAGGGAAGGGGCAGGAGATGGCTGGCAGGCGAAGTGAAGTGATGCTTCCAGAGTCCAAAGGGTAATTATTTATGTAACCAGAACGTCACTCGCTGGAGCAGTGGCTGGAACAACAGGCCAGAGCACTGAGAGCTGTCTCACTCATGCTGAGGGAATGGTGCTCCTCCAACAAGTGCTGCACTGATGGGTGGAATTTCTAAAGCAAATGCAGCCACTGCTCTGCCTCTTGTCCCAAGGCCCTGACCCAGAGCCTGCTGCAGCCAACGGGAGTCTTTCCATCAACTGGAACACACTTGGAATGGAATCTGAGCCACAGACACACTAGATCTTGTGCACAGGAAAATAATTAGAAAAATTCAGTTGGCTGCAGTTGTTACCAACTTGCATGTTTGTGGGTTTGTCTGGCCGGACACATGGTTAGAAGAAAGAATTAGGACTGCACACAGATCCCCCTAGAGAATTAACTTCCCTTATTCCTATCTGACCAAACCACCAAAGCCAACAAACATCTTGACACCAGACTCTTTGCTAAGATGTTTGCTAATCTGCAATGTAAGTGAGACTCCAAGGGCCAGATTCCATTGCTGAACAGGAGAGGGAGGACAGGCCACGTATCAGGGGAAAAAATCTGTTTGAAGAACTCTAGGTAAATATAACTTGTCCACAAAAATATTTTAGCTGGAGATATGCTCAGCCATTTGGGGCTTGGGAGGCTGCGATCCTCACTCCAGCTTGGCCGTGAGCCCACTGGGTGATCTGGGCAGGTACCTTTGTTCTGTGTGGCTCATTGGAGGCACTTGAATTATTCCACAATTAGATGTTCCTGGCAGTCCAGATGCTTCACAGCTATTGGAATTTTTTTTTCCCTTCACACTTCTGGGCACTCTATAGAGAAATCTTGCATAACAGACTCTGGAGGCACAAGTCAGAAGTAAATCCTGGTGTCGGAGTGTCTCCAAGCCTTTCCTACAAACCTGATATTTCTGCTGACAGATCTTTTGCTGATGCCCAGTTTTACATCCACTTAACCTGTTTTTGTCCGTCTACTGGGAGAAATGGTTTCTCGCTGAAGAAGAAAGAGGGTTAATGTGTGATGAAATAATGAGGGTGCTGGGGAAGCAGCCCTGAGTCAGAGGGCTGTGGGAGTGCGTTACTCACGGTGAGCACAGCCTGACTTCTGTCCATGCTCTTCCTTGCTTAGGATCGAGCTGGACGTGAGCCAGCATATCTGCACTGCAATTAATGGAGGGTCACCTATTCATGCTAGACTTGGGTTTGCCCCAGTGTTTACATGGCTGGTAAAGATCCAGTTGCCTTTTTTTCTTCACTTGAGCTTTGACAAATCACAGTCAGGAGAAATATTAATCTGAAATGTGTGTACTGAACCTTTGATCGCCTTGAGCCAATGAGAAGCTGTGATTAATTTTAATCCTTTAAATGCTCAAATGCAAATCCAGAAATCTGAATTAATATATTTTGCTGGCATCAGTAGAGGATTGTGAAACAGGAAATTAAGAGCACAATAACTTAAACAAAAGCTTATGAAGAAATAATGGCAGTGGTATGGGTAATGAGTCAGAGCGAAGGCTGGGCTGTTCAGAGGAGCCTGTAAGAGTGGGGTACCAGTTTGGTGGGATTTGGGGACCTATTGGCCCTTAAGTTTCTGGGAAATTCCAGCCTAAAGCTGTTGCCAACATTTTATTGCAAGTTTATATCTTCACAGTAAAAATTCTTAATAAAATTAGCTTTCCTCTGACCTTGTGCTGGGTCCCAGCAAGGGCCTTTGCCTGTGGGTATTCCTGGAGTCTATTGTCTGCAGCAAGGGCTGATTTGTGTTGCATGGGAGGAGTGGAGATGGTGTCCATCATCACACCAAGATGGTGTGATGCTGCAGTTTAATTGCTTCTTGTTCCTGATACTGGGCAGCAGCCTCACAAAATGCAAGACGTAAAATGGATCTGGTTTTGATCCCGTAAACTTGGGTTGTGCATTGTCAATGTATCTCTAGTGTCATTCATCATATTAGAAAATGACATAAGTATTATTTATACATGATGGTTACCCTACTAAATTACTTACAAAGATTTAATAGGTGATAGATGTTTCCATGAGGAACAGGTGTCACGAGTGAGTACAGTCATCTGAGCAATAAATAACGAGTCATAAAAGACTAACTCAGTAACAACAGATTAATCATCATTAGCCCGCTCTGGAATATTTATAATTGGAATCAGTTCATTAATTTTCTGCCTACAAGCACCAACAGGTTAACCAGCCACTCGTATTACTGAGCTACACCTCTGGAGGCCTGATCCTGATACTGTTTGCAATTCCATGGGACTGGAAATGACCTTGCTCCAAACTCTGTGAACTGGTGCTCCTGGTGCTCTGGACTGGGCTCCTCCATGGCTACCACAGGCAGGGGACATCATCCCACTAACACAGTCCTAAAAATACCCTAAATATTGACTGTCCTGTGCGCTAGTCAGGTCCGGGGGGAATGAGTTTGGGAGTGTGTAATGTCTCTGTTTCTCATGCTGCCAGTCTCTGCCGTCCGTAGGAGTCTGGGGTGATGTCTGAGCCTGAGGAGCCGAGGAACTCTCTCTATGTGTGTGTGTGTGTGTGTGTGTGTGTGTGTGTGTGTGTGTGAGCCACTGCCGGAAATTCAGCATCTGGAATCCATTGTGCCACAGTCATCCTGAGCTGAGCTGGAAGCCAGAAGAGTTTCAGACTGCATGGGCGCGTTTTTTTCCTCCGTGCTTGTGGGATTTTTAAAGCGCGGAGAAAAACTCAAAAGAAATCCAAGTCCCAGCATCTCTAATCCTCACAAGTTGACTTCACATTCTTTGGTTTCAAGGGTCAAATTGTGACCCTTGCACAGGAGCCAGAGAAATCTCCTTCCTCCTGCCCTTTCAAACAGCACCCACCCTTCCCAGGCACACCGTGCCCACAAAAGCCAGCCTTGGAGAGCGCTGGCCACAGCTCCACACTGCCTGGGAAGGATGTGCAGCTTGATTTCACCTCTTTACGCCACTCATATGGTGGTTAACAGACCCCAGAGGAGGAGGAAAATGATCCTTCCAGAATCCCATGTCTACCTCTGTGCTAGGCATCATCCCTGTGCTGTCTGCCTCCTCGTTCCCTTGGGGGAATGCCCACCAGGAGGAAGGATGGAGAGCAGAGGGAGGAAGGTGGTAGAAGGGGTGGGTGTGGGCTGCATTGTGCCGATCCTCATGAAGGACCCTAGGGACCCTCAGTTTATCCCAGAGACCATGCCAGCTCTCCTCTGCCCCCAGAATGCCAGCAGCATGAGGATTTTTACCCCTTTGGCATTGCTGAGCTAAGTTTTGCTCTATTTTAGAGAGAAGTTTCTCTCTGAGGTTTTCAGAGGCTGGAACTTGACACCTCCGTGCTGCAGGAGGCAAGAGCCAGAGCCTGGATTCAGCAGCCATGCCCAGAGGCTGCAGCAAACAACAGGACACTGGGACAGGAGCTGGAGCATCACCCACTGTGGCTCAGTCTGTGATACCTGTAGGGCTAAGGAATAGCTGCCACCTCCGTGGCACATACTGCAGGGGTTTGCAGTGGCATAAATCTGGGAATAAATAATTCACCCTTTGGCACAGCCCCCTCCTGGGGAATGCCACAATTTGTGGTGCAGTTAGTTGGATTCTTTGCTTGTTGGAGGCTGTTCCAGAACCACACTGCTCAGATGGTGCCTGATTCCGAGCCTGGACTGGTCTGTGGTCACTTAACCTCATCTGTTCCCCTGCCAGAATTGCTCTTAAATAGCTCTTCTCTCTCACAGGCATTATCTTTCCAAGTATTTATAGAAAGCAATCAATGTCCATTCTCACTTGTGTAGACTGAGGATGTCACTTCTCAAAATCTGTCTTTGAGGAACTCCCCAAGTGACGTGGGCAGTCAATAGTTCCTTTTTCTGCCGCTGATTTCCCTTTTCCACGCAAAATCGATGTTTTTTCTTTAGCTGGGGAAATTATTTTATCAACAGTTCCTTATCCCCTTTCCCCCAGCTTCTTTGATTTTCCTGGTGATACCTAACCAAAGCCTTTACTGAAATCTTGGTGAGATCTACCACATTCCTGTTCTTTAGGAAATGAGATATCAAGGAAAGATTCCGAGAGTGTAACTGGTGTTACCTTTGATAACTTGCAATAGAGGTTCATCCTGTTTTTCTACATCTGAATGTGGAATGAGACTTCAGGCACATTCAGGTGCTCTATTGGTTATTCCATGTACGGAATGCAGTGATTAAAGGCAGAGATTTGAAGGAAATAGATGTGGGCATCTTTCAGAAGACAGATAAAGCATCAGGAAATGAGGTTTGAAGCAAAATGAAAATGCTTTGGTTGTTAAATTTAAGAAAATCCTCCATTTTGTTGGGTTGTAAGCAAAAAAAAAAAAAAAAAATCTGTGTTTCTTCTTTTGGGTTTTCTTTTGATGCATGACACATGTCAAGACATGTGAGTCTTGACAGGGTGTATGAAATTGTAGATCAGATAAAGGAGACCCTCCCCTAAAACCAATTATTTCTGCCTTTCTCATACTTTCTGGTCACGTTTCCTTCCCCTCTCTCGTGAACTGCCAAGCTGGGGGGTTTGGTGCCAGCTGGTGGAGAGCAAGGAGGACTGCTGCAATGGAAAACATGAATGCTCTCACTTCAGAACAGTGAAATAAGCAGCAGGAGCCTCTGCCCATGTCTGATGAGCCTCTGGGGGTGGAAGGGACATGATCTGCCCGTCACTGGTCAGAGCTGCCTTGTGCCAAAGAGATGGGAGAGATTCAGATTCAAAACCCCAGGAATCATCTTGGGTTCAATGAGGGACTTGGAGAGCTCAGCCCAGTTTTGCCAGCCTGGTGTAAGTGACATGGGAATGTCCTTTGTGTCTCTCACATTCTGCTCTCCGTGCTGGTCACTGTGGACATCCTCTAAAGCAGATCCCTGGTGTGAAACATGACAGCCCCACACAGCCCAAACAGCTCTTTCTCTGCAGGCACAAACCGAGGTTTGCTCCTGTGTCCTCTTGTGAACATTTTAAGTGACATAAGAAACCAAATAGTGTCCCGTTACAATCCTGTACTTTATTGCCTTAAAACCCCACAGCTGTAGGAGTAAAAGTCCCCCCTGCCACCCTCAGTACCCCAAACTGACTTAGTGATTCAAATACTCCTGAGCTATCAGCTCCCTTGATCCTGCCACAGAATTTATGCCAAACTCCAGCCAGCAAGTGATCACTGAGGGAGGCTTGAACTGAGAAAACAAATAAACCCTGGTGCATTCTGAAGCGATGCAGATTTTCACTGCGTATGAGCCTTGACAACATACATTATGTCTGCATTCAGCAACAAATCTGTTATCTCCTGGCCTCAAAAATATGCCACAGATGCAAGTTACAGAAAAACAGCTGCTACAAAAAGGGGATGTGTAAGTAGTTACCATCAAAAAAAATCCACAAACCTAAACAAATGTGAACTACTATAATGTCTCACTGCTTACCACAACAGAGAAAGCAAGTCTGGTTTAGAGGGGAAATGATGCAAATCACCGATCTCCAAATCAGAAACATCCCAGCAAGACCTCCCATAGCAACAAAAGGATTAAAAATAACAGACAGAAAACAGGACAGGGCAGCCAGCATTACCTGGGCTGCATATTCAATTTAGAATCCCTCACCGTTAAGCTGAAAACATTCACTGTTATGCTGAAAACATTTACTGATTAAACCACCTCCACCCAGGCACTGTCAGGAGTGGCACTGCAGTTGTGGTGCCTCCAGCATCGCTGCTGTGCTGATCATGGGCTGATTACATCACATTAAGTGAGGTCTCCTAGACATGGTCTTCAGTGCACAACCTCAATTACTAAAAGCCCCAAATTCTAATCAACCATATAGTTATGGTTTAGGAGAAGGAGCTACATCTGGAACTGAAAAGCTGTGGATTTTAATTTGGTCCCTAGGAATACTGCCTGCTACAGGGTCAGGCAGGGGTTATTGAGTTACAGGAACTGCCATGTGACTATGGGACTAGAAATGAAGAGGGCCCTCAAGCACACAGAAATTGGCCATTTCTCAATTATAGGCTCACTCTTTGAACAGCTTCAATGGACATGGTCAGCTCTTGGCCATGATGGAAAAAAAATGCAGTTGGATGAGCTCTTTGACTCTACCTGGTAAATGACAGATCTTCAAAGCAGGAAAAGAACTGGACTGTACCGAAATTAATTAAGAATCAACATACAACAGATGGTGTATTCTGAGTTCTGGGTCTTAAAATCTTAAAATGTAGCCAGCTACTTGTACTCTTGGCTTTTATATTTTGTTTAATTACTTCAAACCTTGTCTCTTAATAGACATTTCTGTTACAGGCTACTACAGGGACTTCCCAGCTCCATTCCTGGTGCGGCAGTAGGGTCTCAGACTGTATTTGGATATAGGAATTTCAGGGTTGAAACTATCCACTAATTATTATTTTGGCCTCTGCAGTGGTATATCAGGCTCCAACATCTTGGCTTCTTCCTCTTCAGAAATCAGAGAGTGTCTGCCTCCCAGCTATGTAATGGTTATGTGCCAAGGAGCTTTCTGCCCAAGACTTTGTGGGCACATGAAGTTTACAAAATGTAAAGAATAAAATTCCATTTAGCATTTTCTCCTACCTGTCTACCACACTGTGACTCTGTAATTGGTGAGCTCTTTGCCATATAAAAAGAAGAGCTTATGAAAATTCAGAGCAAACGCTCCCCAATTCCCTAAAGAACCAAAAATGGGAACAACATATTCTGAAAGTTCATCCTCGGCAGCCAAAGTCTGATCCAACACAGATGTAGTTGAATATTGTAGATGGAGGAGATTATCATTTTATATATTGTTTCTCTTGCTTTATCATTCTCTACATTTTTATGGGCTGGCCACATCTTCCTTCATGTACGGATATAAACACATAAGTGAACGAACACAGTTGTGCAAAGTCTTTTTCTGATACCAGTAAAGGGAAGTTTTCATCCCAGGGTCAGCTTCCAGCATGCTACCCCGCACGCTTTTGATTCCTGGGCATTATGCTATTTCCTGATAATAGAAGTATGCAACCCCAGTTTATTGCTCTCCATTTAACCAAGGAAATCAATGTTTATTTTGCATGTCTGAAAAGTACAAACTCAATTAAAGGAATGACCGATGAAATACTGACTCAGGAGCTTGTACACACATTTAATCACACGTGTGGGAGAAACCCCCCCCCGGAAGAGCGATTGTGCTCCCCATCAAGAATGATGTCAAAATCCATTACCTTCAACAGGAACGAGAACTGGCCAAATCTCCAAGTGCTCCAAGGCCTCTTCAGGCTTGGAGTTGGCAAGAAAATTCCAGCATCTGCTGCAGGATCCTGCCTTCTGCTGTGCACGCAGAAATGTTCTGTCCAGAAGAGCCCACATCTACAAGGACCCCCTGCTGCAAAGGGCAGCCGGCTGGATCCGGGTACCCAGCAGAGAATAGCTTGGATCCCACAAAGAATTCATCCATCCCCGTGATATTAATTTTACTGTCCTTGAGCAATGTACAAGCGTGGGCAAAGGTCACAACTGAAAATGGCCAGTCCTGCCTTGTAACGCTGAAGGGGGATGGCAATTGGGTTGTGTATTTCCCATGCATAAATATGGCAAGTTACAAAACTCCCTAATGTCAATTGTTCAAAATATTACTGACAAATTTTAACCAGGCCTCGCTCTAGCAGCTCTTTGTCTGATTTTTAAGACATGAAAAATAAAAGTTTTTTTGCTGGGACAGTCTGCATCTTCACCATCATCACTGGCAAAGCTGAAGTCACTGACAAAATTCTTCACTTGTGTCATTTTCAGTGTGATTTGGGCACAGCCACTTTCAGATGAAAAAGACATTAGGAAGGAAAAAAACCCCACTGGGCGTTGTAACCATAAGAGTGACCTGTTCACTTCCCTACTACAGATGACTTGCGTAATTTGATGGTCAAGCCTCTTGAAACTACACAACATACTCTGTTTTTCAATTTCATGGACAGTGATGTAACTCCAAAACAAGCAATGATTAATGAAATATCATTTGTCCCACCCAGAGCAAGAAATGTCACACTGCTCCAAGCTTTGCTATTACACTGAAAATGTCTAATAAAATGTCTCTAGAAGAGCTTCAGCAGTGCTGTTTCTGCCCCAGGCATGGCAGCTGGTCTTCTCTGCCACAGAAAATTCCATGTGATATGGTAGGGATGCTCAAGGTACATCTGGGGAATGATTCCAGTGGTTACAGTTGGGTAAATGGTTCCTTGCTCAATATCCTCAGTCATTATATCTGCTAGCTTTTGTGTTTTCTTTAAAAACCAACATTATTGGGTTATCTCATGCAAGGCCACAGCTGAAAAGGAAGTATCGGAAGAGAAAATATATGAATTTGGAAATGTCTCGTTGTGGAAATGTGACTCTGTCATGTCTCATGCATCAAAGGCTTTCTCATGCCTGACTGCTCTGGGAGGGGTGCGTGAACCCCGCACCAGGAATTCACATGGAAACCTCAGGATTTCAGATAGACTTGTTCACTGCTCAGCTTCATCATCTCTCATCCTCATTAAAGTAAAAGTATCATATAAACCAGGAAATCACTCAGTAAAGCTTCCTCTAGATTAACCCACGCTGATGGAGTGAGAGATGAAAAAGAGAAGGCTGAAGGAAGGCACACCAAATGCAGAGGCAGAGCTGTCGTGTGAAATGTGTCTGCCTCCAGGGTCACGCAAATCAGCAGCAGATGTTTGAGATAACCTCTTGTGGCTGGAACTCGACATGTCAAAGAGCAGTTCTGCCCTACAGACCTTCAGTTCGTGCCCCCTTAGGAGGGTAACAGGAGATCTTTCTGTCATCCAGTGGAATTTTTCTCCTACCACGATGCTAACTCTGGTAATTCGATACATATCAGCCTCTGAAACTGATATATATCGAGGGGCTGCAGAGGCAGGAATCCCTCCAAGCTCTGATACTATTTTGGGGATTTATTGGGACACTTCCATGGGGCAAAAAACTGTGCTGAACTGTTCACAGCAACCCACATTCCCTGGGGTCTGCAGCAAGTGGTGGCCCGTGGATGGGCTGCTGTTGTGCCAAGCACTAGTGGGATTTGGGGTGAATGGGGCTCACATGCACAAGGATTGATCTCTCTATTGGTGTCGTGGCTCTCCTTGCAGGTAATATAACTACAAAAACGTTTTTTTTAAGGAGGCAGTTGGGCTCCAATCCCTCACAACAGAGCAAATGTGACATGAATGAAGCTGGCGAAAAAGCTTTGCACAAGCTCAGTCTCTCAGCAAGTTACCAGGATGAAAACTTGGTCACCAAAAAGTGGCAATTAATTCTTCACCCAGGGGATCTCTGTCCTCTCCTCCTCCAGGCAAAAAAGTTTCTATTCTGGTATTCCTGCAAAGTGCATTGTAGGGACATGACAGAAACAAGAGAGGTATCTTGGATTTGATTAACCCTCATATAATGAAGGCATGGAAAAAATAATGCCCAAATAAAGGTGAAACTGAAGAGGAATTTCTTCAATGTCTTCATCTTTCTAGAAATAGTTTATCATTTTCACTCAGCTGCAAGGGGCAGCCCCAGGGTGGTGGGCTGGCAAGCAGGAATGTTCCTTTGGTAAGATCCCCACTGAAAGAAACCCAATTGAATCAATTCACCTGAACTGCAGCAATAATCTGGGCCCACCAAAGATCCAAACTGAGTCTTGAGGTCTGTTCTTAACTAATCCTTATTTTATCACATTGCTGCACTGTAGACAAAGGATAAGGCTTCCCTCACCCTCCATCCTCACACCTTTAACACTGCTGCACACATATGAGTCTAAAACACCTTTATCCCCCAAATAATTTTAATCAATTTTTCCCTTCAGAGGTTGAGTTTCCTAGTTATTCTCCTCCCTGCATAACAAAAAATACTCTAGTAAGGAAGAAAATGCTCCTGCTTATAATGAAAACCACATTATGGCAGAGCCCTGGGGACTGGCTGGGGGAGGTGGAGGCAAGGGGGCTCCCTGGCTCTGCTCAAAAGTATGATCCAATAAGTCATTTCCAGGGTAAACACATAAATCTGTCCATCTTGAACAGAATCCAAACAATCAGAAGTATTCCCCTTGCCTTATTCAAAACATCTCTGCAGCTACTGAGGAAATAAAAGGAGTGGATAAAAACAAACACCCTTTGGTGGAAGCTGAAAAAGAAAACATTCAGTGTAAATGTTCAGATGGCCACTGACTAACTTTGCTCAGAGGTAAAGTTCTGGCTGCTGCTGATGTTCCCTGCCTCACTGGTGGTGTCATGCGTGCCCTGATGTTGTTCAGAGTGCTAGGATGAGATGTTAGGATGGATGCCCCAGAGAAAAGAAAAAGAGGAATGGGAAAGAAAAAAAAATCAACAGTTCTTCCCCTGCAGCAAATACAGTTTAGCTAATGTGCAAGTCTGGATTTGTACAGAAATCAGAACCTACAACAGCAGCCTGTTTTCATCAGTGTGCCCTGCTGGGGAACTGTAAGACTGGCTCAGCTGAATGGTAAAGATCAAGGAGAAAATTCCTTTTGTGAGGGTCAAAACTGCTTGTAATCTGCAGTGTCAAATTAAAACCCCAAATCTGATAGACTTTGCACTGCAAATGAAAGCTACTGAGCTGTCATAATCCAAGCTCTCCCACCCCCAAAATCCAGCTCTGTGTGTAATGTCATTGAAGAAGTCACGATCTGCTACAATTAGTGTCAGGTATGGCTCACCCTGCTGTAAACCTGTGTCTCTCTGAGGAGCTTTTCAGACCTAGTGCTATTGTCTGCTACCTTGTTTAAAGCATTGTCCTCGTTGTTATCTTAAACACCTTTTTCTTTTCTTAAAGACCTGGAGTCACAACAAAACACCAGGTGTTACAGAGGTGTTTTCATCTAGGTAGTGATTCCAACTGAGCATTTAAAAACGGTGATACTTGAAATCACCTCTCTAGCTATCTTCCAGGATTCATTTCTGCTGCAGAATCCTAAGCTGCCCAGTTTCCTGCTGAGGTGATACAAACAATTCTAAGTTTTCCACTTTAGGTCTTCATTAGGAACACTGGGCACAAAACACAATGTTCAGCTTTAGCTCTTTCCCAAATTGTTCTATTCAGTTATTTTCCTTGGAGGCCCTGTCTTTAACCTCTGCTGTTAGTTTAGCCCAGCTACATTTCGAGTTTGTTTGTTTAGGCAGGTTTACAACCCAGTAAAAGGTGAGCCAGGTTCCCTGAATTATAGCTGTGGATAGCACAAGGGCAATCAAGTCATGGCCAGTAGAAGTCAGGAAGATGCCACCAGTCAGTTCATCCTTTCTGTGTAACCAGCTCGATCCTGCCCCGAGGATCTACGGGCAGTTCAGCAACACAGCTACAGGTAATTTTCCAGCAAACACACACAGGAGACAGAATATCTCTGGGGGTCGTTTACAACTCTTTGGTAGCTGCATGCTTGTATCTGGTCAAATCTACTCATCAGTCCACATCTGTCAATTTTAATGTAAATTAGCTAGAAGATGGTTTGGATTTTCTCTAGGTTATATTTTCTCTTGAGCTTATATTTCTTGCAGGGGGTTATGAAATGTGGTTCCCGAAAGTGCACGATCTGACGCTACAACTCCAGGTCATTTCTGTCTCGGTACAGCCCCTTCCCGCATTAGCTCAGAGGGATGTGTCACTGAGACGCACATGATCCCGTCACTCGACTGTTTCTACACACGGGGCAGACAGCAGAGTGAGTAGTAAGGAAGGAATTAAAATTTTTATGTCACTCCCTTCACTGGAGAGAACGTTTAGAGACATTATTGGCATAGTCATGTGGGGTGTTTTCCAGACTAGATTTCACCAAAATACTTCAAAACAGTTTAAGGACATAGCTTTAATATTTAGATGATTTTGCAAGGAACAGATTAATTCAGCCTTGCATTAGAGCTGCAGAAACTCCTAGCAAGAGTAGAATAAAGCCCGACACATTTTGTGCAGATGGATCCTCATTATCTGAACTCATGGCTCCTGCAGAAGGTGTCAGGGAAATGGTCACTGGTGGGCACCAGAAAGTTGAATCTGTTCTTGTACATCAAGAAGGAAAGAGACAGAGCACCCACACAAGGAAGAGCTGGAGAGCAACTGGGGCACTTGAGGAGGGCATGGGATGGGTTTGGCTGGTAGGAGAGGGATAAGTTACATATACACATCTGGGAGAGGGTTCACAGCTCTTCTGGCAGAGGGAACTCTTCCTTGTCTCAGATACACGTATCAGGTCAGAGAGACATATTGGGCATCTGCTTTATCATCTGATCATCTTTCATATCAGTCATGGGCAGATTTGATGTTTCAGTGGGGTTTATTTCCCGAAGGACATCTTTTCCTCCTTAACTATGCTCTTCCCGTGTGTAACTTGAAATGTGGCTACCAAGGGCTGAAAGTGCTGCTGAATTGCTTTTAGAGGCTCAGGACTGAAATTCCCAAGTGGACAAAGCACAAGGCATTATCAAACCAAGGAAACTGGTACTCAAGTATTTTTAAGGATCTGGACTTTAGTGACTTCCCTACATTTATATAAAAAAATATCAATGATGGCGCATGAGACTTAAACAGGACCTGCTAAAGCCCATTTAACCCTTGAACCATCTTCCCCTGGCCTAACTGGTGCTTTAGAGCTAAAATAAAATGCCACAAGCTTAGTTCTAGGGTTCACCTTGGAGACACCCCTAAGTAGAAAGCAGACTCGATAGGTATTTCATGTGCCTGAAGGGGTTCATTGTGCTTTCACAGCACTTTGTGAAGGTCAGGAAATCAGCTGCTCAGAGCCTGTTCTGAACAGTTTGCAGACTGGGAACTCCAACATCTGGGCTAGAGGGATTGTGCTTCAAAGGAAAGTCATGAGGAGTGGGGGTTCTCTTGTAAAATTGGGCTCCTACTCTGCATCCATTGATACTTCTTGTCTTGGTGAAAATTGCTGTTACATTTTTATGAGACGACTGCTGAAACTCTGCGTGCAGCTGCTAACAGTGGGGTGCTGGGGGATATAATGAATGTGCTAAGCCATTTTCTTGGAAGCTTTTTAGATATCTAAATTCAGTCTGGAGAAGGAAATGATTTCCCCTGAAGATACCTTCCTTTTGATGGCTTGCTCTCCCAACAGCGTTCTTCTGATGCCTCACTTTGGGGAAGGAAGCAAGAAAGGCTGGTTGCAAACAGTGAGGATACTGCTGTACCACAAAAGACCGGGCAAAATGTCTGTGGGTTTAGTTTCATTTCGAGCAGGATTAAAACCCAACTTCTTTCTTTTCCTGAATCCAAACAAGGAAAGCAGAGGAACCACAAATACTGGAAATAAACATTTTCATAAAATCAGAGGCTGAACTTTTCCTTACAGTGTTGTTACTCTAACAATAATAAAACACAACCAACTGGCAAACAATACATCAATCTAAAAGGGAAAATGAAACTAATATTGGTTGATAGTTTATTTTGCATCTAACTGTTCTACCAGAACCATTAAATCTTGGTTAGCTTAGGATGGCTAATTTGTTTTTGAAAAAAATCTCCATCTGTGTAATATGTTTTGTTAAATCTAAGCCAAATTTAGTAGAAAGGAATTGTATTTTTGCCTACCAGAAAAGGATATATTTCCTGCTAATTTTGCAGACCTGCCTTTTAATTTTCTGCCCAGTGAACAGTGCTCAGATGCATTAAAAGATGGACCATGTCAGTCATGACTGAAACCTCCTCTCAATGTGTCCTTTAATAAAAAGGGAAGGACAACTGGATGTAGCTTACCCAGGGAATACTTCTTAGTTCTTTCTGTTGCCAAGAGGCCAAAGCTTTCACTGCATTTTGACACTGTTTCACTAGCAATGCACATCACAGGACAGTAGGAACAGGTAAGGAAGAGATGGGTACTGGAATTGCTCCTTTATTTTTGTTGGCTGCAAAAAAAGCATTCAGTCTCCTCTTGGATATGTTTTCTCAAGTGTAGAATAACACACCAGCAAGAACTGCAAGGTAAGAAGAGTCTTCAAAAGCAAAATTTGTAAAGGGCAGGCCCTGCCTGACTAGATCATCTGAGAGACTTCTTGTATGGAAAAATGAAATATTTCATTACCTTTGGTTTTCACGTGTGATCTGAGAGGTGAGAGAAGGACTGTTGTGATTGGGGCAGAGGCACTACAGATGCTCCATCCTCAGCATCACACACTCCCTCTGGCTTTCTTTGGGACCTTTGATAAGTCCTTTATCCCATGAGAAGGAATAAGAACATCTATTTATCACTATATTTATCTCCCCAGCAGATGTTTTGCCCTTTTACAGCCAAATGTAAATGCTGACTTGTAGGTGCTGTGAATAATCCCTCTTACATACAGCTCTGCTCATTAACAGCCACAGGCACAGATCTGAGACTGCAGCTGTAACAGGCAGCCCTTGCCCCAACCCCAAAGTGCATTTACTGCCCCCAGCACTGTCCTTCTGTGCTTGGGAACTTCTAGCAACAAAGACTTGCTTTCTTAAGAATTTTCCTAGCAGCTGGTTGCTTATCTAAGGAAAAGTGACAGATAGGAGCATAAGCAGACACCCAGGTACTGGATGCAAATTATCAGTGGGAAAAGATTCCCTAAGGCCAAGTTAGCCTTGGATAGAGCCAGTGACCACCTGGCCCGGAGCTGATAAGAAGCAATTAAACCCAAGAATCCACCAGTCTGAATAAGAAAGGAAGAAATAGGCTTCATCTATTCATCCTCACCTACTTTGACTCAAGGGATAATCCAGAGGGTAACCCTGGGGCCAGGCTCAGAACCTGCAAAGCCACACCCAGGTGGTACAGCAGGTACAGCACATGCACCACTGCTGCTCTCAAACACTCCCACGAGAACTGCTCCATTCTGAGCCAGTTTACAGAAAGGCCTGGTGGGTACAACATTCACAAATGTAGTTCATGCTTCCAAAAGCTCAGATCTCATCCTAAGTCCTGGAACCATCTCAATGGGAAATAGAGCTAAGGCTCCTGAAGCAGCTGTGTAGTTGGGATCTTTCCTTGAAAAGGTGGTGGTCTCCACCTGTGAATTAACTCAGCTGCTGTGGATCAGGTAAATCACTCTGTTGTGTGGCTGAACTTCTCTTACTCGTGGGTGACCCCTGGCTGTATTTTATTTATTTATGTAGTCATCACCAATTGTACCTGACTGGTTATGCCTGTGAAGGAGAAGTGTTTCTTTTGTTGTTTGATCTTTGTTTTGTGGGGGTTTTTTTTGTACATTTAAAATCCATCAATTTAAAGGATAAGAAAGAAGCTTAAGTTGCTTAAGTATTAGCAGACATCAGGTTCAAGGAGTGAATAAGCTGTGGTTTACACCATTAACAGAGTACAGAGCAGAAGATTTAGTATTGGATTTTGTATTTTTCTTGTCAGAAAAATAACCAAAATAATATTTATTTCTCTTCATGGAAATTTATAGGCGCTCTGTCCCTAGGAGGAAAGATGTGCTCTATTCAGAGTTGTGCTTTTTCCCAGCCTATCTGGAAAAAATATCTTCATGTAGGCTGTAACAATTGAAGCATAAGCTATTTATGCATTGATAGGTATTTCTGACTTGAAATATTTGACAGGCTCTATGTTAAATATCTGGTTTCAGTTTCTAAATGTCTATCTCAAAGCCTCTCTTTCTCCTGTGCCTTATTAAAAGAAAGGCTGTAAGAAAGGAAATGAGGAAACTTGAAAGTTAAAAACATTCTAGGAACATGTAGGAAGCCTTCCATTGTATCAACTCTCCTTGCCCTCTTATTAGGGCATTGAATTTGCTATATTAATTCTGTTGATCACTTAGTTTGTGTTTCTTTTAAAATTGTAAATGCATCTAGGACTTTCTAAGGAAGAAGTTGGCATTAAGGATGGAGCTCCCAAAGATGCCAGAATCAGACTTTGCTAAAACTTTATTTACTTCACAATATTCACTGCCTCTGCAGTTGATGAGGATGTCTTTAATGGGCTGAAAGTAAGAAGCAATTCCTTCAACTGTGTCTATCTGAAGAAAATTTTATTTTCAAAATTTCCAAAGGCAAAAAAGAAACCCCTGACCTATTCAGGAGGAGCACCAGGCTGCCCGATGTGGTTTGTAGTGGGAAGCTGTCTCCTTACAGGCAGGGGCTGGCTCAGGCTGGTGCCTTTGCTGCTGAGTCTCAGTGATGATGCCAAATGTGTGAGCAGGACCCCTGTGCTTCTGGAGCTGGTGTCTGCAGGAAGGCATAGAAAGGTGGGCCTGAACCTCTCAGAGTCACTGCAGATCCCGTAGTGTCTTTCAAAAGAGGACAGGGCTTAGTGCTAAGGCTTTAATCAGGTGCTTCCCATCAAATGGTGCAAGGGGGGGATGAGGCTGATGGCTGCTGTTTTTGCAGAGGATGCTCCAGGTGCCAGCAGCACATGCAGGGAGGGCTCAGAGCTATGCCCTTACACTGCACACAGCCACGAGCAGGTTTGGATGTCCCTGATGGCCGCAGAGCTGGACAAAATGTCTCTTGTTTGCAGTGCTAATGCAATGATTTGGTTTGAGAGACACCACAAGCTAAATGGACCTTCTAGTTCAAACACTTACTGTCTCCTTGGAGCTGCTGGGCTGCCTGGACAACAGCAGAAACTGAGCTACTTAACATCAGTAATGTGCAGCATCCCAACTCCTGCCTCCCAGGACGGGTGGTAAAAGCCCTGGTAGTGTGCTTTGCCATCCACTGGCTCCTTATTGCAAGAATGTTCAAAAACAATGAAAATGGTTCACCTCTGTAACCTGTCTGCTTAATGTGATTAGCACAATGCTGCTGATTTTCGCAAAGTTAAAGTTAAAGGTAAAGCCTTGCATTGGACCTGGTGGGTTTCTCTGCTGTTCTTCACTAACCCTGCAAATCTAGGGGTGTAGAAACACAAGTAACTGCAATATTTTGTTACCCTTCATACAGCTGTGCGTAGTTGTTGACAACATGACTTGGGAGAAAGCAGATGGTTTTGCAGTCCAGAAGTCTGGAATTAATTAGTGGAAATTTTCAGACGTGAGTTGTTTTTTTTTGGTTGTTTTTTTTTTTTTTTAATTATTTTTTGGCTTAGCTACAAAAAGTCAAAACAAACAGAGCTGAAAATTCATCGTGAGGGGTGTTAAAGAGTTTCTTTGCTCTCTTTCACCAAAGAAGTGACTGGACAGGAAAATCACTTGAAAATTCCTTTTTCCTGGTTTGCTTTATTTGTGACGGCAAACCCTTTCCTGAGAAGAGGAGCTGTTAAGAGCTTCTCTGGAATTCAGGTTTATTTGGAGAACACCAACTAAAGCCTGCAGTTGTACTAACCTCAGAAAGGAAAGGGGAGGAGACAGAGAAGCGATGTTAATTTATTCACCGAAGAGTTCAAACTGTGCAGTTTTTCCCCTTCAAGGAACTTTTTCTCCTGCTCAGGAATAGAAACTGCACAGCAAATGTTAACCTGTGACATCCTGACTCAAGACAGGAGAGGATTGGTTTGAGTTTGTTTTCTAGGCACTTAGTGAGAGCAGACTGCAGCATTTCAATACTGCAACTGCCTGGAAGAAGATGGAGGTGGAATTTGTTTGGCAGGAGTCAAAAATTCTTTGCCTGAGTAAAAGCACAGGAGTGCTGAGCCCTCCCGAGACAGGCACCAGCCCTGCTGCTGGTCTGGCAGTGCTCTTGGTCAGGTTCTGCTTTGAGCTCTCCCTTCTCAGAGTCTCATATCTGTTATTTTCCACTTTGTAGGTTTTTCCTCCATTCCCACCATCTAGATTTGCTGCTCCAGGCTCCCCCTCTTTACGGGGACAATGGCATTGTCTCAGCTCCTGGCAGCTTCTTTCTAGAGTGTTTTCCAAGAGATCCTGTGCTCCGAGCCTGCCCCAGGATCCACTCTTCCCTGCTATTCTACTTCCCATTATCCTTCAGACAACAAATATTTCCTATCTTGTTACACTCCTCTGATGCTGAGCCCCGGGAAAGCCTGGGCTCTGGTCCAGGGCCAGCAGCTTTCTGACAAGCACAAGCAGCACCGTAACAAATAATGCAGCTTTGGAAAACCACCTTTCCATAAGGAAAGGGGAGGTGGAGAGGGAAAACAGGCACGTGAAACCTCTCCTGCTGAAACCTTTCAGCACGCACTGTGGATCTGCTACAAAGGATGTTTCAACAGGAGCTTCTGGAGCCTGTGCTGCTCATGGTTTACACACACCTTGTAAAGTCTGGGAAAGCCTTTAGGCCTTAGGTAAATACAGGTTAACGAAACTGCGTTGCCTGGGACTTCAGAAGTGTTAGGTAAACTTCTCTGGAACTGGGGGAATTGGTCTTTAAAAAAAAAAAAAAAGAAAAAGAAAAAAAGAAATCCCTGTTTCTGCTTCTCATTCTTGGGCCTCTCGGATTTCCAAGCTGGGTTAGGTGTTACCCTCCCATGCAGATGGGGAAGCAGATTTGGTGTGTCACAGCAGCCTTGAGGAAGCGATGTCATAAGAAAGCTTTGCCCCAATCCAGACAGGACGATGACTCTCTCCAGTTGGACTAAGGACTAGCTAAGCCCCTGGCAGCCCTCCTCTCAGAGCTAATATGTAGAGAAGGTGCTGCAGCTGGTTGTTTGGCATCTGTGCTCCTCACACTCAGACAGCCAGTAAACAATGTGACTAAGAGACAACGAAATTGGAATTTTTTTTTCTGTAAACTGTAATGTGTAATTATGGCAGATGATAATCCCCCATTTCTTGGAAAAGGGAAAGATTTCCATCTGGGATTTTCTTAGCATGACACAGTTCAGGAAGCAAATGACCCTTCACAGAAGTCATTGCAAAGCTTAAGTCGCAAATTTCTGGTCCTTGGTGCCAAGGATGCTGGTTCTTTTGAACTGACATGCTTCCCTTTGGTTTCCAACATGGAAATTCTTGTTGTAACTCCAGTGGCAGATGCAGGACAGACTGTGATGCTGTTCCTTCTGCCTTCCTTTACTGCTGCTTCTTGTAAATGAACTCAGAAGATATGTGATATAAAAAACAATGGTTCCTTATTTGAAAATTTTTCGTGAACTTATGGTATTTTTAGCACATCCAAGTTAAAACTGCATTCATTTAGGTTGCTTAGAAGTAATTTTTATGCCAGGTAGATTCATAAAAGCGTACACTCCTGTTAAATGCTGGCCATTTAATTCAACACCTACCTGTGTTTGAGTTAATTTGAAATGTAATCGAGCTGTATTATAACAACACATCCAAGCTTCGAGCCTGGATTGACTGTGTTGCATTCAGATCTCTCTTGGGCTGCAGCAATGTTGTGCCTGTAGCTGTACAGGCACCAGTTTAAACAGTGCTATGGTTAGAAGATTTTAGCAATACTTCCCTCCAAAACATGGGCAGAACTGTTACAGCCTGTAGGGACAGAAGAGGCTTGTGGTCACTCTATGTCCTGCTGCAGGACCCCAGGGTTACAGCCCTGATTCAGAGTGGATGTCCTGCAACACGATCATCTGAGGGGGAGTGGAGGAGAGCCCAGTGCCTGCAGCTGTACAAATAAGGGATTTAGCTGCTTGGGTTTCAAGTTTGCCAGCCAGTTTTGGTCAACTGAGTTGAAAACTGCCTGTCTTTGCTGTCAAAATGTACAGCACATAAAAAAAAGGTTTCAGACTTGACTTGAAATTAGATGTTTTGACTGGGGGAGAGTATTTTTTAAGAGTAAATCCCTTCATGTTGAGATGTAACTAAAATACAGAAAACAGAAACATCTATTCCTCTTTAGTTTTCTAGCAACTTTCTCTTACTTACTCCCCAAACTCTTCCTTAAATTTTGTCCAAGTTACCATGAGTTAGTATTTTTTCCTCTTTAAATTGCAGAAACAGTAGGAAACATTTAAGAAATATATGCTCAGTTTCAGCACACAACTCAAAGAAGCACAGTTAAAAGTGGAGATGAAAAACCATGATCTTGTCTCCCACTTGCCCACATACAGTGATGAGGTAAACTGTAGGCTGACTGAAAGCAGAAAAATCAGTTTTGAAGCAAAACATCGTCCTCAACTTACCCCATCTGGTATGTTCACACCAAAGTACCCAGAGCCCAATGACAATACCACAGGAACTTTGGTTGCCAAAGGCAACTTTGCAGTGCAAGAGCACAAACACCCCCACAGGGATGCCATCCTTTCATGCATCTCATGGGACACTCTAAACATGAAGTTCTAAATCCATTTAGTAATTGGAGTTGTTAGGACTAGACAGAGTCCATCTGAGTGAGGGAACATCAAAGGGGATTTCTAATTTTGCTGTAATACAAAAGTCCTGTGCTTAATAGAGGAAAACTATATTTACAACCAAAATGGAAAAAAAAAATAAAACCAAACCAAAAAAAAAGAGAAAATACAAGGAATTTTTACTGGCAGTAAAACAGTGCAATTCATAGCTTGGTCATGAGAGCTGTTTGGCTGTGTAGCTGGCAGGAGCTGTCAGGGACAGATTTACTCTGCAGCCCAAGGGGCAGTGGCAGCAGAGGAGGTGGTGTGGGACGTGTGCTTGAGGTGATGCTCTGGGGGAGCTGCCATTTCACTGCACAACTTTTCCTCCATTCCAGGCTAACTTAAGGACATCATCCTGCACACTTTCACAGGTTGTAGAGCACTGTTTCTGTTAATTATCAGCTTGTGACTTCTACTCAGTGGTCTCTATCGCCCTGTTCTGCAGCAATACTGTGTGTGCAGTAAACAAACAGATGCTCTGCATTATTTTTTTTTTAGGTGCTTCCTAATCTCTAGTACAGAAGAACTGCACAAAAACAGAACTGGTTTTGCATATGGCTGGGGATAGAAAAGTTATCTTGGAATCCCCTGTGCGCAATATCTTTATTTCTACCAATGCTGATGTGCCCAAACCTGATTTTGACAACTGGTAGATTATGGCAGATCTAATAACCTCAAACCCCTGGAAACAGAGATATAGATGAGTCATTAATTGTCAGTGAAAGAAAATGACTGCTTCTATTTAAGCAGAGTAAATGCCATTTTTCTTTGAATAAGCTGCCAAAAGAACAAGATCACAAGCTGTTAGAAAAACAACTTGAAGAAGCTGTAGCTGTGATTTGTGTCAAGCTCAGAAGAAGGAGAAATATAGAATCTGTAGGCAAGAGCAGACATCATTACAATAGCTGTGACTCTGGGACAGAAAATTACCCACCTGTGAGAAGAGTTTTGTTCAATATTGTATCAGTTGCTAAACAATAGCATCACAAATCTATCATAACTGGTTTTTATTTATTAAAGCTGGGGAATCCCTGGTTACCTGTGCTTGGACTTCAGGTACTTTACCTTCACCCTCCTCTAAAATAAACAGTAGCACTGAAGCTGCAGTATTAAATACACTAGTCCTAAAAAGTACAGTTGTAGCTTGAATCTGGCTCCCCCCACTTATTTATTTTAATCACAAAGAAAAGGGGAAAGAAGTGGTGTTTAAGTTCCCAGTATGTAGTCCTTTGATCCCGATCTCAATTAGAAGGAAGCGATAGGGACAGATTAGGATTTGGGGACAGGGATAGAGAAAACAGATAGATTTGAATGTGTGAGGTAAAGCCAGATGCATCTTGTTATATGGGCTGCTTTTAGAAACTTGGGTTTGTTTTCTTTCAGCCCAGAACTGCTGATAACTGGAGCTGTATGGCACTAACTCACATTCCCAGCACCTTGCCTCCCTCCAGCTCATTCCAGCTGCTGCTGTAGCAGCTTCTTGCTGGGCAGTGGTGACAGAAACAATGTTAGGGGTGAGACAGTGGAGAAAATTGGACTGTTACTCAGCCTGGCTTTGTGGAGAGTACAGGTATGTGTTCTGCAAAACGACAGGTTTTTATTTGCAAAATCAGAAGCTTTTTGCCGGAGAACTGTTTGAAGGGCAAACCAGAGGGCAGCCAGCAGCAAAACCATTTTCTAGCCTCAGAGGTGTTCTTCTCAAAGGCCAGCATAAACCCTTGAAGCATTAAAGCTGTAAAAACAAATTGAGAGACGAATAGAGTGAAATTGTTCTTACCAAAATAGCAAGCCAGGTTCATATGCTTAGAAATAAAATTAAGCAGCACAGTGCAGAAGTTACCCTTCACCCTGCTCTGCCCCGTGGCGATGAGTGAGCCAGTGCAGCTGGGGCAGAGCAGAATTAGTGCACACGGAGGGTGGCTGCTGCCAGGAGGGCTTTGCAGGAACTGGGGAAGGAGAGTGAGGCTTTGCTCTGGTGGAGGACAAAGAGATGGTGCCGTGGCCTGCGTGTGGTGGGATGGAGCTCTAGGAGCCACATGAAGTAGCTGCAGAAGCTTTTTGGTTCTCCAACCAGTTCCTTGCTCAAACACTTTCAGCCAAGCCATGTTTTGGTGCATTACTGGAAAGAATTAACTTCTCGTAATGCTTTTTGCATCTTTGGATTTTAAGCTTCTTGACTTCTTACGTGGGCGTGCTTTCTGCAGCTATTGTAAGTAGCTGGCTTTGCTCCCTCCAACCCCATGTAAGCCGAGAGAATCCCGAATTTATGAAAAATACTGAGTAGATGGACCTGATCCTCAGGAATGGGGCAGGGGAGGGCAGGTGTGCAGATATCTGTGTTAGTCTGCCAGCATTTCTCACTCTTGACCTGAAGGACCACACAATATGCTGAGAAAACTAATCCAGCACCAAAAGCTGGCTTGCTTGAAAAACCTACAGACTTTTCCAAGCGTTTATTTTTCTCTCTGACACTTGCCATCAGTTTATTTGCAGCTCCTGTTATGAGGAATTTACATCAAAACCTCAGGAAACCACTTAATGCTCTTTAAAACACAATGCTTTAGATGAATTATTACTAAATGTGCCTTTGTGTTTTTTAAAGTATTTAAGATCTAGTTAATTAGCTGGGTTGGTTTTACATGACACATGTTCCTCATGACACTCAGCTGAAAAGACACCATTGAATTAAATCGTGGTTACTTAATCCTCAGTCACAGGTATGATGTTGATTCACATTTACGTGTAACCCCTCCTACCACACATAATTTTTATCATTTCAAAGTCAACCGTTTGACAGTGACAAGTGGGAGATTAACTCTCCCCTGTTCTCAAATTAAAAGCTGTTAATTACTATTATATACTTTTAAACTGAAAATACCAATGGTTTAGCCCTAGACAGATCCTAGGTGAGCAGCTAGTTGACTCCTCCACTGAAAGAACCATCAAAATAACAAACATTTTTTTCCTCTCTTTTGAACCTTCTCAGCAGAAGAAAGGTGTTGCTGGCTTCACTTCAAAGGCATTGCTGATTGTTTTCCAGACTCGCCGTGGAGCTGAGATGGATGCAGAGGGTGTCCTGAAGCACAGCCTGACCTTCTTCACATGCCAGCAAGGTCAGCACTTCATCTTTGTTTTTTTCTGTTGGTGAAATTCAGCTTCACTGGAGTGACTCCTGGTTAACAGCAGTCATCGTTATCAGACTGGGAAGAAATCGGAGAGATCCAGACCAAGCTGTCAGCCCAAATATTCTTGAGAGCCTTGGTAGGGAATAACACTGTCCCATTTTGTTAAAATGAAAGTGATGGTGATGAGAATGTTCAGAATTTGTCCATGTTTTAAATATTTTTATTCGGAGTAATACATAAAAACTGCAGAAATGCGGCAGCCTGGTTGAGGGGGATGATGATCTGCAATGTACAATGGCTGTTTTTAGGCTCTCAACTTCCACATTTTGAAGCCAGAAATCTCTAAATAAATCATATATAATTATATGTAATATATAAATATATAATATAAACAAAAATAATGGATTGTCATTGTTAGTATAAGAACTTGTGCTGTGTATTCTAGTATGAATCTAGAGACAGGCTGTTAGTTCTCAGAAAATGTTGTAGCCACTCTACCAGCAGTCCAAAAAGGGCAATTTAAAAGGGGTTTTATAGCCCAGCCACAATCATGGAAGTGCTGGAGTTGGAAGGGACTGCCATTTGGTCACCCCTTGTCCTTCACACCACACACAGGTCACTCAGTGGTGACTCACAGGACAGAGTCTGTTCCAGTGGTGTCGCCAGTGAAAGGGCCACAAACCAGCCTCTGTGGCCTGTTCCACTGCATAACTGCTTCTCCTAATTTTTTCCCAATATTTATCACAGTTCTTCCCTTTTGCACTTCACATCCACTGCTTTTTTCCTGCCCCTGTTTACTAGTGAGAGTGGTTTGGTCCTTTCACTCCCTGGGACAAGGGAACTTCCTCAAACTCCTCACCAGGAAATTCAGTCCCCGTGGGTGTCAAGGAACAGAATAAGGTATTCAGATGTGTATCTGGGCCTCTCGAGTATGCCAATGCAGTTTCAAATATCTGTGCTTCAAATGCAGATGGCTGCTTTTCAGGGCAGATCATAAACGCTGTGAGAACTAGTACCTGTCTTAGGCTCAGAGGGAGCCTAAAAGTAAATCTCTCCTCTTTCCAACCACATGCTCAATAATTTTCATTGTCCCTCGCCTTTGCCTATTGGTGCCCCAGGCAAATTCCTCATTACCTGACACTAAAACAACGACAGAGTGATCTCCATCCTGTACCCTATTGTTTCCTACTTCTATTTTTGATCACTTGTGTGAAGACAGAAAAAAAAAGAGAAAGATGTAGCTGGACAAAAATTCCTCGTCCTTTGGGTGTCACTTCAGATTTGTGTTCAAACTTTGCTGGGAAGTTGAACCAGTTGACCTCTTTGTTGCTCGTCAGTTGCCTGACTCCTATAGCAGGAGAATTGCAACCTTCAATTTACAAACTCTTGGTCAAAACTGCTCTGTTTTGTTTTGGTTTTTTTAATGGTCTCGTGAGAAGAGCACTTTTCCGGAGTATGGCAGAATTTCTGGATCCTTATTGTGGTGAACACAGTAGGCGATACTTTCAAATATTTTGGCTTTTAGAGTTTAAGAAGTTGTGAGATGGGATCAGTTCGATCATCTCATCTGAGTGCTGTAAAATGTGTCCTTCAAGCCAAACAAATCCACCAGTAAAATGAATTCGTGTACTCTCTAATGCACTTCCAAAAAGTCATGTAAAAGCCAAATGGCATCAGACAGATGCATCTGGGAAGTGTTGACTGATAAGTTATCAAGGTGACACATGAACCACTAATTAATGCAGTTCTTACCAGCAGCTGAATCTCATTTTGTTTCGTTTTCTCCCTGGGAATGTCACATGGAAACATGAAATGTCTTGCACGAGTGGAATTTTGGGCTCCAACTCGTGATCTCTGGCAATTAGTATTGCAGTGACGTTAGAAAAAAAAGTGTTTCTTTCCTACTGACCGCACCACTCATTAGTTAAATCGCTGCACAAGGAGCAAATAAGAAGTTTTCCTTTACTGTATATAACTTAATATCAACAGCGATTCTACTTAACACACAGAGCTGCGGTGAGGAATGTCCCACTCCACTCAGGCTGGGCTGGGGGAAACAAGATCAGAGATTACTTTAGAGGAGGAGCAATTACCCAAACAGACAAGAAAAACTGGAATGGAGTGTCCAAATGAGTTGCCTGATGTCACGTGGCAGGTCAGTGACAGAGCTGGGACTGCAGCGGTGACAAATCATGGCCCTGTTTGGTCTTATCCAGGGAGACTGGGGGAAGGAAATATTGGTTTTTCAGGAGCATGGTGAGCATAGCTATTTCACACATTAAGTGAAAAATACACTTAATTAATCCCTTTTCATAAACTAATTTAAAAGAGAATTTAAACACTTTTATTTTTATGACCTGAAAATATTTTAAATCTAGTTTTTTACCTTAAAGTTGAGACAAAGTTTCTCTTTCTTGAAGTGGCACAAAAAGTGGGTTTTTGTAATTGAAATGTTAACGTTCCAATCTTTATCCTTCATTCAACTTCTCCATCAAGACGAAAAGTGACAAAGTTTGAGAGAATCACTACTTTAGGTAAAAAATGACCTGCAAAATAAATGCAAGAGGAAAAGAGCCATTAGATTCTAGCTCAAATAAGACAGGTTGCACTTGAATTTCCAAGAACTCTGAGATAACTAAGATCATGTCTCTAAAATATTTTGGTACTTTTTAATAAGAAAGAAGAAACTATTTCATGAAACTTTCATGAAATTTTTAAAAGTCATGTTTGTTGGAATAATGGCTTGAGCTGTTCTGTGAATGCTGTCAGTCCAAGTGTGCTGCAAGGCACTCACTTTAAAAGCCACCGTGCATTCCTTTTGTTTGGAGGGGGCTCTCGGAGATAAGAGATGAGTTTCTTCAGAAGAAGATAAAGCTCCAGGCTCTGCATGGGCCATGTCCGCAGACCTGACCCTGCGCCAGAGGCCGTGGCCTTCCTCCTGCTTGCAGTGCCTGCCCCCAGGAGAGAGCCTGGACCAGGAGGCAGAGGCTGGACAAGGCTCCTGGAGCCGCTTCTTTCTTGCCAAGTACATGGAGGAGACCGCAGGGACTGAGCAGGAGTTCCGGCTCTCCCTCAGGTGAGCCTGGTGGCCGCGTTCAGCCGAGCACAAACGCAGGAGCTCCCGGTCCCGCCTGTGCAGACGCAGTTGGCTGCTGAGTGCGTCTGTAAACGCTTGTGGCTGGAGGATGGGAGATCCCTTCCCCTGCCCAGCTCCGAGAGGGGCTGCCCTGACTGGACTGCTTTGCTGCCTGTCCTGTTCCTTCATGGCACTGCGAGGTGGGAAACCAGAATCAGTGCACAAAACCCGCTCCTTGTGCAGCCCATGGTCACACAGCCATGTCTCCCTGGGGTTCCTGTCACCCCAAAAATCCCTGAGTCGGCCTGAGTCACCCAGACCTGAGGTGGACATGGGATTCATCCTGTCTTGACATGACTAGAGGATGTAGCCTAGAGCTGTGCCAGAGAAGGTTCGGGTTGGACACCAGGTAGAATTTTTCCGTGGAAAGGGTTGCCAGGCATTGGAAGGGGCTGCCCAGGGAGGTGGTGGAGTCCCCATCCCC
>VZTA01004234.1:48800-67523 GCA_013398855.1 Mohoua ochrocephala
CAGGGCCGGCCCGGCCCTACAACCGGAGCTATAAGAGCCGCAGGCGGCGGGCCCGGCCCGGCGTCAGCCGCGTTTGCCGGGAGCGGGAGGGAGCGTGCGCTGCCACCATGTGCGGTGAGTGACGGAGCCGCGGGCAGAGCGGGCTGAGCTTCGACAAGGGCCGCTTTGTCCGCCAGCCTGGCGCTGCCGGGGCTGCGGGTTCGCTCGGGACTGGCCCCGCTGCATCCGTTTGGGGGGGTGGGAAGGACAGGGAGCGCCTGGCAGGTGAAAGTGAAGCCCCTCCGCCCGCCCCTTCTCCCAAGGAGCGGCGGTCGCCGTCCCGTTCCTCCTTCCCCAAGCCCCCCGTGCCTGGCGGCGTGTCCCCGGGTCTTGGAAATCGTTCCGTTCTCGCCTCCCGGCCGCCTCGGGGGTGCCCGGGGTGCGTGGTTAACCTCTGCTCCTGGTCCCGCTGCCTCTGATGCACGGGATGCGCTGGGCTCTGTCTTTCCTAATCCGGCACTAGGGATTGATTAATCGTGACTCACTTCCGAACTGCGGCGATAAGGGAGAGTTTGTGGTTTTTAAACAAAGGCACTGGAGGAGCTTAATTCTTAGCTGTTTTGAGTTTATTTACCTCTTTTTATCTAATAAAGATGAGATGGTAAAGATAATTCCTACACCGTGTATACAGTTGCTTAGGTATGCTTTGGATCAGATTGAAATCAAAGTGTGGGTTCAGAAGCTGCTAATGCAGTTGTATTTAGTTATGGAGGAAAGCTTAGTGAAACTTTGCCTATCTGTCCCTGACATGTCCTCTCAGGTCTGATGAGAGTAGAAAAATTTGCACTTGTACTTCTTAGTCGTCATCAACAAAACCTCTTTTGTGGGACGCAGACTGAAAGTGAATTGAGTTACTGCTCCCAAAACTGTACTTTCTGAATTAGGTATCTCTTCCCTGCCTCCACATCCTTTTAAATTGTAACCTCAGACAGAGCAAGGAGCTCAGGAATCCTCTTTCACTTGAGTGGAAACACGAGGTGATATTGTTTCAACTCCTATTGTTTGAGCTCCTACGTGACAGATCACAACCAGTGAGACAAACTCGGTGTCTTCTAAACAAAACCCCTTCAGGTGAGAGACCTGGCTCAGTGCCTGATACACCCTTAAGTATTCGCGGCAAGCACTGAGTGAGACAGGTAATGGTAATATCAAAAACTTCGCATATCCGGGCTGTGTATTGATTGGGAAATGAGGGTGTTAACAGCGTTCAAGGAGTCCGGTAAAACGTCCGGCTGGGGTGGAGTAAGTGACTCAGTATGAAATGGCAAAGGCCAGCAGTTCATGAAGGGTAAGTGAGAGTAGCGCTAGGTTTTTTTTTCCCGTCAGCATTTAGAGACCTTTTCTATTACATTTGTTTTCAGGAAAGATATCCCCCAGCCTGCTATGCTGATCTCTGTAGGGAGTGTAGGAGTTCTTGAGACTGCAACCATCAGTTTCTAAGTTACTTTTTTGTTGTTGCTTTTATTTTTTCATATCTTTCCAGGTTTAAGTGCTGATAATACACCCTATTGTGTTTTCTTTGGCTTCAGGTAGCACGTGAAGTTTTATAGCCCTTTTATTATGTTTTGAAAATACGTAGGTCATAAATACTGCTATAAACATGAAGCAAAGTTGAGATGTTATCATTCTCACATGTAGGAAGACAGTATAGCAAAAGTATTCAAGCAAAAGTATTCAGGGTTTAAAAAACAGTCAAGATGCACTGAAACTGATGATCTATCCATTTTAAATCAAAGTTATTTTCATCAGGGTATGAAATTGAGACTCTCTCGAAGCTAAGTTTCTGGCATCAACAATGTGCTTACCCCAAGAGAGGCATCCTTTTATTTTTCACAAAATAAATAATTTTGTCCAAACTTCAAGTACAGGCTGCCCCCTTCTTGATTTTGGTGAAGTGTTGCAATTGCAAGAGTTCTTGTGGAATTTTCCCACAAAAAATGCTCAATTTACTTTTCCTCCTCTTGATGCTCTGCTTGTAATCCTGAAAGAGGAAGCTCTCAAGTCTTGATATGCGTGTAAAGGGAGAGCCTTGCTTTCAGTGTCTGCACGTGATTGAAGCTGGTTTTAGTAATGTTTTAACAACCTTCTGTTTCTGTTTTTAGTATCTGCTTCTAAAGGTAAGCCATGCGTGATTGACCTAGTTCATCCTTCTAAGCAAACTGTAATTATGGAAAGTTATAAACTGGATTTAACATTCAGCTCAAGAGGGCAGTGTCCTAGTGTGTCAGTGTCCTGTAGGGCAATGTCCTAGTCCTTGGGTGCTTTTCCTGGATTTTATGTTTTTGAGTCTTCTTAGGGAAGCAAGATCTGGAAATGGCATCTAATACCTTGGGGAGGACATCATGAAGTAACTTGTTAGCATCACAAAACTCTTATCATAAGTATGATTCAACTGAGATTCAGTCATACTGGTGTGTGTCCAGAAAGAATTAAGTTACAAGGAGTCTTTATCAGAAGTTGTTTCTACACGAGTTGAGTAATGTGCTTTAAATCTGGCCAAGATGATGACTGAGGAGGGAAAAAATATGTGAGTGGATAAATTATGAAACAGAAACGTACTAGAGAAAGTGTTACTCTCAGTGCTTAGAGTAAGATTTATTTCCCTTAACTGAAAGAGTTTATAACGTGTTCTTTGAAGTCAGGCTGCAGCGATTGTTTTAATTTTAAATGGCCTCTGGTGACTTCTGCATCTTCTAATGCACGTGCGTGGAAGCGCAGCTATAATTCCCTGGAAACAAGGATCTTGTTAACAATTGCAGCACACTGGTAGCATTGTAAGGACGGTCCCAGAGGAAGGTTCTTCCTGGAGCACTGTGCAGCGAAAGATGCCACATGGAACATACAAGGATGTTGAGGCTTAAATGAATTGTGAAATCTGGCCTAGAAAGTGGAGCTGGATCTGAAATGAGGTGTGTGGCAATGTTTTGGAATGATGTTGAGAAATTTGTATTGAAGGAATTGAAGAATGCTGCTCTTGAGGTTGGTGGTCAGTGCCAGAGAACGGTAAATATCTGTCTGGAAAAATGATCAACAGGCTCTCAGTCTAAAGTGCCTGCTTATAACCAGAGGCATTATTTTTCAAAGAAGCATCCATGAAGAACAGTATTAAGCAGTTCAAATTCCCAAATACCTCCTTAAATGCAACTATTGTCTTAATGTCTCCGTTAATGTTGGGTGCACTAGAAATAATTAGACTGAGCTCCTAATAAATCTCACTTCTGAAGCAGAAAAGTATTATCCACCCTTTAATCTTTCCAAAACAAATTCAGAGGCAAATGTAATGCTCTCTTCGTCTCACTGTCAAATCAACAGTATTAATAGCTGATAAACCAGTGGAGTGACCAAATTCACAGCAATATTTATAAGGGAGATTTTTTGGTGTATCATTATAACAGCTTCTTCACTATGGCCATTTACAGTTCAAAAGCCTTAAGTGAGGGGGAAGAGGGTGTTAAATTTCAAACAAAGGCTTTCTCTATCTAAACCACTTGTCTGAACTGCTTATCTGTTGAGCTCTTTAAGTCTGGGTTTTTTCTGACTGTAGTCTCCAGTCCTGACTTGTTGCTTGGAGAAATTGTTGAAACAGTGAAATTAGTTGTTTCTGTTTTATTGGGGTTTGCAAGAGTTAATAAAAGGGCCTAATATATCCATATAAATATCAGAGTCCCAGGAAGAGCAGGAGGCAGAGAAAAGGAATGGCTGTGTTTTCCTTTGCAGGTGACTCTTTTATTACACCGTTTCTAAAGATAAAACAACATCCTCAACATCTTTCTAATAAAAAAATGTCTGTGTACTTTTGCCTTCCAAGAAAAAAAATATTAGGGTGGGGAACCCAGCCCCAAACTGAACAGCCCTCTTCTTGGTTGGTGACTGGTCTATTCAAGAGAAGAGGGATCAGACTCCCGGGCTCTTGCAGGCTGTTTGCCGAGTAGGCAGGGAGGGAGTTCACGGCTCTGCTTGTGATGCCCCTGGAGGAGCTGACACGGGGCAGGCTCAGGGCTCTGGTATGCCTGGCTGGGTTTGGCAGGCGGGATTGTGCTGAGGCAGCACGGGGGCAAGCGCTTGTGTTTTGGGTGACCCTGTTTTGTACCTTCTGTTTCTTTCCTTTGTTGTCCTACCCTACTGACTTCTGCCCTTTCCTCATGTTTTCTTCTCCATTCTCTTTCTGTTGAAGTGACTGTTGTATACAGGATTAAGCGGGAGCCTTTCAGAAATAGATGTTGTGCCTCGTACCTACCCATGGGTATTTAAGGCCATGACTTGGATTACAAAAGTCTCCTTGTGTTAGTTACTGGTGAATATATTCCTTCTTTGAATGCCTGGATATGAAATAGATCACAATGTTCCCATTTTCAGCTGTGGTTTTCGTGAAAAGTAGAATTTTTTTAACCTCTCCTAACTGTTTAACTCTTGGTGCGTAACATGAGGAGAGTGAAACTTGCCAGCAAAGTTTATGTGTTGTGTGTCGAAATGAGGCTTCTGAGTCCTTTATTGTATTTGAATTCTTTCCATTTAAAAATGTATTAGGAGGAATTGTACTAAATGGGAGGTTGGGTGCTCCTAGGACTTCTCCCTGATACTAGTTTTAAAGAGTTTTAAATTGAGTCTGAAGTGATACAAGTTTTTTTAAAAACCCTTTGCTTCTTTTTCCCCCTCCTTCCCTTTTTCTCTTTACACAGGAATTTTTGCTTATCTAAACTACAGAGTGCCTCGCACTAGGAAGGAAATATATGAAACCCTGATAAAAGGATTACAGAGATTGGAATACAGAGGCTATGACTCTGCAGGTATGTTAACCAACTCAACAAATTAATTTTAGCAACCAATAGCTCATTCCATGACTTTTTGGGGTACTTTCAGTGCCTGGCATCTTGGATTTTTCTTTCTTTATTCTGCAGATCAACAGATCAGAACTAATTAGCTTGATTCTTGGAGTGCTACAGCTTTCCTCAGGACTTAAAATTGGGTGTTTAGCTCTGTAATTAGATGGTTGAGCTTAGTACACATAAGCAAAACAAACAGGGTGTGGAAGAAGATCTCTGTACAGGGCCATGGAGTTTGTGCCTCAGCCTTTTTTGTGTATGTGAATCCCAGTGAAGGATGGGGAAGATTAAACTTGTCTTCATTTTGAGTTGGCTCATTTCATCAGGCAAAATATTTCAGTCTGTTGTCAGACACAATTTGAGATGGCTCATGTACATTTTAATCTGTGCAATGGATATAGACTTGATGTGGTTTCATTTGAACAGGCACAGGTCTAGCAACAGACTTCAAATATATCCCTTTAAAGGGTAATTTAAAAATACTCATTTCAGCGGTGTGTGCCTGTATGTATTTTCTCAGCCTTTTCCTTATTCTAGTGTATTTCCTGCTTTAAATAACACTTATGACTGTGTCCTGTGCTGTAGGAGTGGCAATTGATGGAAATAATAATGAAGATAAAGAAAGATTCATCAAACTAGTTAAGAAAAGAGGAAAAGTAAAGGCCCTGGAAGAAGAGCTGTACAGTAAGTGTTAAAAATGACCCCTTTACTTTGGCCTCCCAGTCAGATACCATCTGCATCTCAGCAGAAAGTCAGGCCATAAAATTGCAGTTACCATTTTGTGTCAGCAATAACTGCATTGGGGAATCCAAGCAGCTAAATTTTTTGTGCCCCTCAAATCTGCACTTAAAAAGCAAGCTGATCTTCAGATATAGCACTGTGAAATTGTCAGTCTATGCTCCCTTCTTTTGGTTGCTCCTTTGTTCAAAACCTGGGCATCTCTGGTGCTTCACTCATGTGATTTCTGTGCTGCATGGCTGAAATGCTGAAACATGCACTCTGACAGAATTTACGACCATTTAAGCAGCTGGCTGTCATCACAATCTGCTTTATGCAGTGCTTCCATCTGTGAAAGGCTGAAGTTGTGTTTTAATACATTTACATTATAATTTGTAGTAATGGGGTCTGTTAGCCTGGCTGTTAATACTGGCTAAAAATGCTCAAGTCTTGGCAAACAAGGTTTTAATCACAGTAGCTTGAACTTTCTGAAGTGTTATGTCAAGAAAGCAAATGGTTTAAAAAAAAAGCCAGAAGATAGCTTTTAGAGTTTTGCCTGTAGGGATTCTCTTTGTGTTTTACTAACTCTGTGTGTGTGTGTGTGTGAGGGGGAGAGAGAGAGAGGCAACATTAATTATTCAGTAAACTGAATTTCTCCTGTATAGAACAAGATGACCTGGATTCAAAAACAGATTTTGAAACGCATTTTGGAATTGCTCATACTCGCTGGGCGACCCACGGAGTACCAAGTGCAATAAACAGTCACCCTCAGAGATCAGATAAAAGGAATGGTACGTAATCTCTGCAGCACTTGAACCACATGAATCTGAAATGATTCCATCCACAGAGCACATATGTTCTTACTATTGTTATGGTATCTATTTTTTATACTAGGGCTAAGCTGTTACCATTCTGTTTAGCTTAGACACTTAACAAAAAATTGCCTCTTCTCAGGCTAAAGTAACACTAAAAATTAATGAGATCTGTTCTCTGAAAATTGCAAGTTAATTGAACAACATTCTTGTTTTGAAAGGTAAGACTGAAAATATAAATGTGTCAATATTACCTAGGCCAGAAAAAGGAGATTTCATATCAGTCTTAAGTACTTGAGATGGCTTGGTGCTCTACTGGGTGTAGTTTAGAACTCTCTTAATAATTTGGAACTGCCTTTGTATGCTTTCAGAATTCATAAGCTTCTGCTTTCTGTTGTCCATGTTGTGATAAACTGTAGGTCTGAAAGCTGTAACAGGTAGTTTCCAGTGTACTTCTAAGCTTTTTTTTCCCTTATAATTTTGTGTTCTGAATTAAATATCTTAATTTTTCATTGCTCCTGAATATATTAATTTTTTTCCTCTTAGAATTTGTTGTCATTCATAATGGAATCATCACAAACTATAAGGACCTGAGAAAATTTCTGGTGAGTCTGTGGCAACTTAACTCTAAAACTAGAACGTTAATACTCCCCCAAACTACCATCTGATCTTTCATGACTTCGGTGGGACTTGAATTCAAGTTTCTTGATATCATCTATAAAAAAACTGTGTGAAAGAGTCTGCCTAATAAAGATACTCAGGAGCTAGTGAAGTGCAATATGTTCCTGTAATCCGAAATGCAAAGTATTTATGAGTAGAGTAGCAGTTTGTGCTGAAATTCTTTGAGAGGGTGTGTGGAGTGGGCTCTCTCCTGTCTCTTGGTGCTTGGCAGATGCTAAGCAAGTCTCACTACGTGTCTTATTACAGTATTTCCCCAAGAGTACCTATGACAGGATAAGTCCTTATATTTTATCTGTAGTGATTGATATCCCCTGGTCCAATGCAGTGCTCCGAGCTGTCCGACTCGGCAGTTTTGGGTGGGAGGCAGCTGAGAGGCCCTTCAGTGTTTCTTGCCTGAGGATGGACACCGTTTTTACTCTTCTCTATGATATTTCAGGAGAGCAAAGGCTATGAATTTGAATCTGAAACGGATACAGAAACAATCCCCAAATTGATCAAATACATGTATGACAACAGAGAGAGTGAAGACACCAGTTTTTCAGCCTTAGTAGAGAGAGTTATTCAACAGTTGGTAAGTGGGAAATTACTTTTTTTCCTGTACCACAGTATAAGCGACTTGTGGGGCTCCTTAGCATTCTGCCTTATTCATTTAGATCTTCTGCAGGAGTTCTTAGAAGGTGCTGCAAATAACACTTTTAGGCTTCTAAACAATGCTTAATAGACCAAGAAATGAGATTAAAATTTTGGAGACTTCAAAGGCTTTTCACTGTTAAATCTTTAAATCGCAGTAGCAGCGGGTTTTGAGTTGTTTGGTTTGGTTTGGTTTTTTTAGCAAGAAGTTAATGCAGCTTTTTAATGAAGCAGTTTAATTTAAAAAAAAAAGTAATAGGAGCCTCTGGGGGTTAAAATCTCTCATAAATGGCAGTGTGTTCTTAAAGGTTATTCTGATCGTGTTGAAACACTGCTGTGATTCAAGTTTGGCCAATGCCTTGGCTCTCCTATTTGGAAATAGATCTAACAAGCTGGACTGGTTTCCAAACTGTGAAGTGGGAATCTACTGTTACTCAGTATGTGAATGCTTAAAAACTTTGATAGATGCATTGCAAACTTGGAGAAAGCTGGCTTTGTTTCCTGCCCCAGTCTCCGGGCAGATGTTTTCCCTCCCCTTCCTGCAGTTCCTTACACTCTTTTCACCTCCCCGTCTCCTCTTTAAAGCAGCTCTGTAGGATTCCTTGGAGCGGGGCTGGAATCCACACGAAGTCAAGGCCTGTGTGGGTCACGAGCGAGCAGCGGTGCAGCCCCGGAGCTGAGGGGAAGGGAGGCTTCACCTGGCCCCAGAACAGGGGCAGAGTGCTCTGAGTGGAGCCCCGTGAGAGGAGGGAATGTCACCATCCCTGTCCTTCTTGCAGGGTGGGGGGAGCCTTGGCTCCTGCTTTGGGAGTCCTCCTCCAGGAGTTTGCCAGCTGTGTTAGTACTATAGAGTTGTTCCTGGGGGTTTTTTTTCTGCTGTTGTGGATTTTTTGTGTGTTTTGGTTTTGAAATACATTAATAAGAATTTGATGCTTGAACTAGAAATAGTAACTCCAGGTTTTTAGTTGAAACTGCATGGTAATGCACTACATGCAAATTCTGATTGAAGGTCTGACTGAGAGTAAATGTCTAACAGTCTTCATGTCGATTCTGAGTAACATCTCTGGCATTTTCATAACCTTTGCATTAGAAGTTATTGTTTTTATTTATAAAGAGAGGCTAAGTGCTCACTTCCTGATCTTTCAGCTGTTGCACTGTTAATGTGCATGTCAGCTTGTTCTGCTCCGTGGTCAATTCCTTTAAAGGTGCAGCCTGCCCTCCAGGAAGAGATTCCTGATAGCAGTTCCTTCAGTGCCTCTTCAGAGAGGGGCCCCAGTTTAATGAGATGCAACTATTTGAGATAAGTTGTTTAGGATCTTTTTTTTTTTCTCCTTTGTGTTCATGGTTTCCAGGAAGGTGCTTTTGCATTGGTTTTCAAGAGCATCCATTACCCAGGTGAAGCTGTTGCTACCAGGTTAGTAAAAGTCCATTTTATACATAATGCATGCTTTTTATTAGGTTAAAAAAAAGCCAGCATCTCTTAAAGATACTAAAATATTGATGTTTAAAGTGCTTAATTAACCAAAACTCAGCGTGTCAATAAAGAATCTCAGTGTATCTAGTGCTTCTAAATTTGTATTAAGAGCGTGCTAACATTTTTCCTATATGAAAAAGGGGAGAGGGAAGGGATATTGTTCCGTTTTAGTTCCCATTGAGTAAAGACTGAGATAAGTATATTCATGTTGGCTAAAAGGCCATCATAGTAATAGCTTATACAAATAGTGTTCTATAGCTGTCACGGCATTTATGGTGCCTTTCTGTGTAAGTTCTACTTTTATTTATGACTTGGAAAACAACTTTCAGGAAATGTAAAGATATTAAAATAGCAAGTGACGTAGCAGTGGGAATAAAGACTGTTTTATATTACAACCCAAAAGCCCATTGCTTCTGTGGTCTAAAATAAGACTACGTTAAAATTGTGAAAAAGCCAGCTGTACCATCACTCCAACTGGAGAACATCTTCTGAAATGAACTATTCTATATGTGGTTCAGGCTTGGGTTTTTAGGGCTGAGGGATTTAAGAGAAGCTAATCTTGTAATCTGAGCGTGACTTGTTCTTTTATTCCTGTGATTTTTTTTTAATAAGGTCTTCACTGTGACATGTAACCCATATAATTAAAAAATGGTCTTAATATTCTACAGTTTCAGAGGTGCAGTCACGATGGTTGATGTTTCTGAGTTTGAAAGGCTAAAGAGTGTAACAGTATTTCAATTCTAAAGAGCATGTCTTGTTATTGTCTCACTTTAGAGGCAAAGTAAGCTTTGTTTCAAATTGGTGCCTGTACTAAGCTGTTTTCTGATAACTGGAAAGAAAATAGCTGGTTCATATACATTTTCCTCTACCTGGATGTAACTTATGGGTAAAGAAACACCAATGCACATGGTAATTAACTATATAATAATAATTGGTGAATCTTACAGAAGAACCAAGTTTATATAAATCCTGCCATGTAATGGCCTTAGGAGCAGGGTTGAAGGAGGCTCTTCCTGTTTAGGAAGCTGGATGGGATATTGTCTTTTCAGCTTCACAGATGTCCTGTAACTTCTTTGTATGCACACTTCTCTTTATAAACTTGAGCGTTTTCCTTTTTGCAGGAGAGGGAGTCCTTTGCTCATTGGGGTTAGGAGCAAATACAAGCTCTCAACTGAACAGATTCCTGTTTTGTATAGGACATGTAAGTTGATAAATCAAAATACATTGTTTTTAAGAACTAAAATTACTGTTACTTTATGGTGAGAAATTAGTTCATTAATTGGTTTTTGTACCATGAAACTACCGGCTGATGCCCCAAATAGCTTCTTGGCTGTGGATATTTTTGTACTACTGAATATGTAGTTCATGTAAAAGTCCCATCCCCCAAACTATTTCTGTAACTGTGATACCCTAAACCTGTATAGTCTGTAATCTTAACTTGAACAGAACTGGTTTTGCATTTAGAATGTCTCATTTCTTTAATAGGCAACATTGAGAATGTGAAGAACATCTGCAATTCCCGAATGAAAAGACTGGACAGCTCAACCTGCCTTCATGCTGTTGGGGATAAGGCAGTAGAATTCTTCTTTGCTTCAGATGCAAGGTAGTAAAAGTACTCGAACTTTGCTGAAAATACTGGGTTTTTGTTTAAAAGTGAGAGAGTTCTGGCAATCTTATGCTGCCTTGCTGCTGTACGGTGGCTTTCTGAAAGAAGAGCTTTTAATGCAGGTAACATCAGAAAGCTCCCAGGCTCAGGCGCTCGAAAAACGCTCGCAGTTCAAATGCTGCTGACAAACCTTCACAAGTGCAATGTCTGCCAGTTGCTGACCTCTATGTGAAATACATGCAGTGTAGGAAAGTAATTTGGGTACAAATGGACAGTTATCAGCTGAGCATTTGGGCAGACTACAGGTTAGTCAGGGCTGTGATGTTTTTAATTCGGGTATCAGAGGAGGAAAATAGTGGTGCAGTTCCAAGCTTGGCAGGAACCTGGACATCAGGCACACGTTTATCTTGGAAACAAGAGCGTGACCTTAGCAGGATCCATCAGGGACACCGGGAGGCAACTTGAGAGCAGCAGGAACTGATGCAGCGGTTCCTGAGCCTCCTGCTGTGGGTTGCTGTGAGAGTGCAGGAGGAGCAGCAGATGGAGCCATTGCCTTTAGGATGGCTCTGTCTGTAGTTGTGTCCAAAAGGAAGAGAGAAGCAGGGCTGGAAGTGCTCTTGAGGCACATTTAATTGCTTTGCTGTTTCCAACTCTGACACGTCAGGTTTGTCTTGCTTCTGGTTTTTTCTCTGTAGTGCTATCATTGAGCACACCAACAGAGTGATCTTCTTAGAAGATGATGACATTGCAGCAGTAACTGATGGGAAGCTCTCGATTCACCGTCTGGAGCGTTCAGCTAGTGACGATCCTTCCCGGGCCATCCAGACCTTGCAGATGGAATTGCAGCAAATCATGAAGGGTGGGTTGAAACATCTGTACATGAGTATCACCAAAGATGGATAGTTACTGTTCGTGTAGTAGATGAGGCAGAAAACGGCTAATTTGTTGTGAAAATTACCTTTTATTCAGGCTGTTTGTACTAGGAGCTGACAATTCCAAGTTTTGAGACCAAGAGAGAATGGGCAGTCTGGGACCCTATCCATTTTAGCCTTGGAAAAGTCATAGATACTTCTATTCATTTCAGTATTTAGTGAAAACATAATAATGTTAACATGTTGTAGTCGTTGGCAAAGTTCGACTGTAAATTAATAATTGAAGGGGAACACGGAAGTTTCCTTACGAAGGAATTTATTTACCTTGTCAGTGTTGGGAGATGGAACCAACCAAATAGAGTGACCTACCCATCCTTCCTTCCTTCTTGCCTATTCGAAGCTTTTGTTTAAGCTAACACAGTCAAGGTAGCTTGTTACCACAGGTCATCTTGGAAGTTCTTTTTGTAACTGGAACAGACTTAAAATAACAAACCTAAGCATTGCCATGTCATGTTTTTGTCAACAGGTAACTTCAGTGCCTTCATGCAAAAGGAAATTTTTGAGCAACCAGAATCAGTTGTCAACACAATGAGAGGCAGGGTGAACTTTGAGAGCAGCACAGGTAACTGAGAACTGCCCTTCAAACTGCACTGAGTTTGAAATTTGTAAACATGTTAACTAGAAAATAAACACACCATTGATACATGTGTATTTGTTTGTTTGCAGTTCTGCTGGGGGGGCTGAAGGATCACTTGAAAGAAATCAGAAGATGCCGAAGACTGATCATTATTGGCTGTGGCACCAGTTACCACGCTGCAGTGGCTGTATGTTCCCAGCCTTGGTTGAAATGTCCATATTGCTTAATTGCTGGGGTTTCAGACAACAGCTCTTCGTCTGCTTTTTCTTCCATCTCAAACTCTTATCTTTCATTGAGGGGTCTCACCCTTTTATTTAGTTTTCCTTAGTGCCCCGTTCTTTATTTATGCTCCAATGCCATTACCTACCACGCTAGAAGTTAACTTTTTTCACCTTGGTTTTCAAAGCTCTGTTGAACTGTAATCACCAGCTTTTCTAATAAGAATCCATTTTGATTTTCTCTGATTTGTAAAATGTCCAAACGTTAATGCGTGGCAACATTAACAAGTACTGTGTGCTGCTTGAATACAGACTCGACAAGTCCTGGAAGAATTAACTGAATTGCCAGTGATGGTGGAACTTGCCAGTGACTTCCTGGACAGAAACACGCCTGTGTTCAGGGATGACGTGTGCTTCTTCATAAGCCAGTCAGGTGAGCTGCATTTGCTGTTGAGTGAGTGCTGTAAGATTGCTTTCCATTGCACTTTGCATTGTGTAAGTGTGGATACAGTTATTTAGAACACACTTGTGTAGAATTTTACGCTTTTCAGGAATCATTATTATCCTCTGTCGACCTGAAGTCAAGATGTGAATGTTTTCCAGGTGAAACTGCGGATACACTCATGGCCTTGAGGTATTGTAAAGAACGTCGTGCTCTGACAGTTGGCATCACAAACACAGTTGGAAGTTCAATATCCAGGGAGACTGACTGTGGCGTGCACATCAATGCAGGACCTGAGATAGGTGTGGCGAGCACAAAGGTAATTGCTGTTCAGTGTTTCACTTTCATCCTTCAGCCCTGTGGAATACAATTAAATTTTTAATTGCAGCACTTCAAACTGAGATCATATTCACTCTCTGCAGAATTAGCTGCTAAATGTTTTTGTTTTGTCTGCAGGCTTATACCAGTCAATTCGTGTCTCTTGTAATGTTTGGCCTAATGATGTCTGAAGACAGAATTTCCTTGCAGAAAAGGAGACAGGAAATCATAAGTGGCCTAAAATCATTGCCAGGTATACTGATATTTTGGGTTTGAGGAGGCGTAGGGGATGTTGGCAGTGTAAAATACTACTCAGGGATATTTCTTTCTCATTTAAGTTTCACTCTCCCCCTCATCCTGAAAGCCAGACAATATGAGAAAAATGGACTGTTCGTTTCTGCACTATTTGCCAATTTTACAAGCGCCCTTCCAAGAAACTTGGCAGGAAGACTGGAATTTTCATGGGTTGGGTTTTCTAATTGCAATAGGGTCGTTTTGTACGAGAAATATTACTTGATCTCCTAAATTCATGGTTTGAAATTTTTAAAGCCTCCCACTTTAAATCAGGATAGATAAAAGGAAACGAATTCAAGGTGATTTTTAAATGGATGTTTCACAACTTCCTTTAGACATTCAAACGGGATGTATGAGCACTGCTTAAACCCATAGTTGCTTTAAATTTATTCCTGTAAGTAAGGCTGGAGAAAATATCCTTAAACTGCAGTCAAAGTTGCTAAGTTAATGGTTGAATTGTATGAAGTGAATTTGTTCTATTAGATAATCAGAACATTCTACTACAAGTGAACTATTTTTTCCAGTTAAAAAAAAATTAATTTTTTTTTTTTTCTGTGCCTCAATAGAAATGATTAAAGAAGTCTTGTCCTTGGATGAGAAGATACATGATTTGGCTCTTGAACTGTACAAACAAAGATCATTGCTGGTTATGGGTCGTGGGTATAATTACGCCACTTGTCTGGAAGGAGCTTTGGTAGGCACTTCTCAATATTGTTTAATATTCTTTAAAAATAGATTTTGTGGCTTCTGCAACATAGTTTATTTCTAATATTTCATTACAGTTTAATTCTACTGCAGTAAAACTGCTATCTGTGACTAGGAGCATTTAATTCAACACATACATAAGGTGAACCTGGATATGATACCAGTTTCCTGTTTCTTTCACATAATAAACAGTGTTTAATGAGCCCGTTTAAAAACAAGAAACTAACAATTTAAGTTGCTGACCCATTTGAAAACGACATCAGAAAAACACAATGTGCTGATGTTGAGAAGAGATGCTCACGCAGGAAACGCATGAATTATGTTATGAACATTGGGGTAAAATGGACACATATCCATTTCTCAGAGGAGTTTGATGTGTTAAAGGTAGACTGCAGTAGCCAAGGTTGTGCTGGGTGTTTGGTTCCTGAAGTTCCTGCTGGTTCCTCCATGTGCATGGGTGAGCTCTGCTGCTGCCCACAGCCTGCTGGAAATCCTAGCAGACACCCATGTGTTTTCATTAATACTTGATACTGGGTGCATGTATTTAAGTGGCAGAGGTACAGCCTTGGTGTTTTGCTTCTTGTGGCTGTCGTTTCTCGGCTGATTTAGTATTAATTTGAGGCATTTCCTTTTTTTCAGAAAATCAAAGAAATCACCTATATGCACTCCGAAGGTATCCTGGCTGGTGAGCTGAAACACGGGCCCTTAGCCCTAATAGATAAACAAATGCCTGTTATCATGGTGATAATGAAGGACCCTTGTTTCACCAAGTGCCAGAATGCTCTGCAGCAGGTCACTGCTCGGCAGGTACGGTGTGTAACTAATTAACTTACACTGTGTCATAGCAAAAGAGATTGTGCACACTGCATTGCTGCTGACTGTGCATCTGGAAGGGGAGGTCCTGCTGATTATTTTTAATTATTAAGTTATAAATAAGATGCTACATCTGCAGTGCAGGTTGTTATTACAGGTTAACATCAGCAGTGAAAACTGATTTCATATGGCTTGTTTGTTTGTTTTGAGGTTTTTCTGTTTTGAAGCAAATGGAGTAATATTAAAACTCTACAGGGTGAAAACATTCAAGTCTTACAATATAGTGAAAGTCAAGAGCCATTATGCAAGACTGGCATTGCCTTTGTGTGTCTTCAAACACATGTAGGCATGCGATGAACAATATTTCAAAGTAGTTCCAGGCTAGCTGTTCACTTAACTGCAAAATTTTATTTTCAGGGTCGTCCAATTATTCTCTGCTCTAAAGAAGACACTGAAAGCTCAAAATTTGCCTACAAAACCATCGAGCTGCCTCATACAGTTGACTGCCTTCAAGGAGTGTTGAGTGTCATTCCTCTTCAGTTGCTTTCATTCCACCTGGCTGTTCTCAGAGGATATGATGTAAGTGTTTTCTATATTTACCACTCCATTTAGTGCAGTTTTGAACTTCCTCCTACCAGTGTAAAGTAAGAGACCCAGTTATATGGTATATCTAGGAGATAGCTATGAAAATAGCTAGTGAAGCTCATAATGAGTGTGGTTGTAGAGGTGGCGTTTCAGCGCCAATTCTTTAGTTTTGTATTTTTTAATTAGTATCCTTCTAAAAAAATTATAAAGCTCTTTTGCTTAGTTTGATTAGTTCAGAGCGGAAATGGGACTTTTTCAGAGAACTCAATCTTGAAATGTGATACTGTACTTCAACTTAAAATAGGTCAGTGCTTTGCACAGCTTGGTTTGTTGATGTGTTGGTGTGTCAGTTTGATAGTGATGACTGCTTTGGAAAGGTACCCTGTGCAAAACAAATATGTATTTGTTAGGAGGGTTTTGGAAGCACAGATGAATTCAGCTGCGAGTCATTATCTGCAGATCTATAGCCTGTTGTGTGTGTTAATGTGTCTAGAATAAAGCAGAACTCATTAGGAAGTCTGAAAGAGCACACTAAATGAACTGTCAAATGCAGAATGTCAGTATTTCTCTGTCGTACTGAAAGTCTGTCTCTTCATTCTAGGTGGACTTTCCAAGAAATTTGGCCAAATCTGTTACTGTAGAATAACAGCCAAGAACAGCTGATGTGTTTGTCACCAGACCTCTGAGTTATATTGTAGAGTGTGTTGTTCTGAACTGATAGGTAAATGTTTTTTCTAAAGAGAATGACAGTGCTAACTGGAAGGTGTCAGAAGGATTAATCTTGCAGCTTTAAAAGCTTTTGATGTGCCTTGTACCCAAGTGCTTTTGCTCACAGCAAATACTCCTCTAAGTCCTGAAATTGCCAAAGAAGATGAAAATTGTTTACACATGGTATACTGAATGAACTTTTTCACTGTGCAATATATATATATATACAGCTCTCTCCAGAGTAACTGTGAACATTTTTTTAGCCTACACTACATAACTAGTTTTAAAGATATAGTATTTATAAGTACAATTTGTATAGCTTTTTTTAAGTTATTTTTTTAGTACGTTGCTTATCTGTAACATTGGTAATGCTCAGAATGTAAATACTGGGCGTGTTGATACTTGTGTACAGTTGTTAGGGATTTTCCTTCCTCAGCCTCGAACTGGAAATTTGTTGTCCCCTCTTCTTTCCCAGCTTCCCTTCCCCCTTTGCATCTGTGTTTCATATTTAACCAGTCATTTACGAAGTTCTTCTGTGGCTGTAAATTCACAGCTATGTTTTAAATTTCTGCTTCTTTCAACTGTTTTGAAAAGCCAGAACGACATTTGTTTTGTATGCCACCCCAGCTCTTATTTGCATAACATGTATAGTGCAACAGAATAAGGGGAACTGGATGTCTTTCAAGTGATATTTTTGTTTGAAGAGGGTACAATGAAATGACAATGCAATTAAAAGATTATATAATTCTTCTTGTTTTGTGGTTTGGTTTTGTGTGTGTGTGTGTGTTTGGGGTTTTGTTTATTTCATTTTTGTTGTTTGGGTTTTTTTAACTTGATGACTTCTATCTCAGATCTGAATCAAGTCCTATTTTAGTACCATATGTATTTGCAGAAGCACACTTTGCTAGTTGTGAACCACCTTGCACTAGGGGGGCCCCTATAAACCTGCAAAAAAATAAGGTAGATACACACAAGAAGTTCTCTGCTCCTTTGTTTGGTTTTTATTTCCAAATGGCCAGAAAGCATAGTATTTAATTTTTCTGTGTTTTATTAACTAAATACCTCACTAGTAAAACGTTCTTTATGATATTCCTCTGCAGTCTTGCTTCTAAATGGAGGTGTTTGAACGTTTACTTAGGTTAAGAGGTTGAAAGTGTTACACCAGCTTGTTGTAATAGGAGCTACTTACTGGAAACGGCCCTAGCACTTTTTATAACCACATAAAAGAACCAAAATCATAATGAAAAGTATAGTACTAATCTGACCTAAATGCCAAGAATGTGTGACTCTGTATCTAACGTGTTTTGGTAAGTGACGAGAAGGCCCCTTTTACTCTCTATCTAGAATTAGTATTCTCTTCATATTAGAAGGTGGAACTATCAAAGCATATTGATGTAATCTAGTCTATATGCTACATTAAATTGTTTTATTAAAAGCATTGCAGGTGTGTTTTTCTGAAATCATCTGTGAGAACAGAAATCACAGAAATGAAAGCTCTCATCGGTCCTAGGAGAGCTGAAAAATTGAGTTTATTTTCAGGCAGCACCTGTTTTAAAAAACAAGCAGTCCTCATGTCAAGGCAGGGGGTATGTAATCGATAGAAGGCTTATGATTTTTGAGTGGGGTTGAAAATAGCTCGGGGAGGGAATAAATCCCTTCCCTTCAGAGCCATCCCTCTGGAAGAGCTGTGGGCAGCCTGTGCTCCAGGGCTGTGGCAGAACCAGCGGTTCGGGATCTGCAGTGTGCTGTGATGCGGTGACAGGCGGCCACCATGTGCTGTCATCCTGCCACTTCGAGGGCCTCTTGTCCATGGCGGGTGTTTGTGTCACAGAGGGCTTCTCCCAGCCTGCTGCAGCTGTGAGGAGCGGGCAGCAGGATTGGTGCCACAGCCAGTTGTGACGTGGTACTGCTGTGAGGCGACGTAATGACTGTCCTGACAGCCTGACCTCGTGGGATGACACCACAACTCTCGTGACAGGCTGACGTCACGCGATGACATAACGATTATCGTGACGGGCTGACGTCACGCGATGACATCACGCCGGCGGGCGGTGGCCGAACTGCCCCGTCACTGCGGGCCTTCAGCGCGCTCCCTTATATAGCGGCCAGCAGGTCCCGCCCCCAAGCCCGATTGGCTGAGCGCCTCCGGCGGGGGAATGCGATTGGCCGGGGCGGCTGTCAGTCAGGGGCGGTGCCCTGCGGAGCACCGGGAGGCCATTGTGTCTGGGGCAGCGGGAGGCGGTGGCCGGGGCCGGTCTCGCCGTGTCCGACCCAGGTGAGGGGGCGGCCGTGAGGGGCGTGCTGGGGCGGCGGGGCTAGAGCCGGGGCGGGACGAGCCCTGGGCCTGAC
>VZTA01004234.1:67865-193526 GCA_013398855.1 Mohoua ochrocephala
GGAGGGGAGCAGGACCGCGGGCTGCGAGTCGCGCTCGGTTCGGCCGCGGCGAGCCCGGGCTTTCTGGAGCCGAAGCGATTTCTCAGCAGAAGTTTTAGGAAAGATGTGAGAGGAGTCTTTTTGCTCGGTTCTTACATAAACAGCGAAATTGGTTACAGTACATGCACGTTTAAACTTTTTCTCTCTTTACACCAGCTTGCCCTGGCAGAGTGCTGAGATCCTTTCAGTCTTTGCTTGTGTGTGTAGCAGCTGAATGATGCTATGACAGGTAGTGGGGAAATCTTCGTTTGGTCAGTAGTAACGTGGGTTACTTAAAGAAGAAGGTCTACTTTCCGAGAGTTTCCAGTTGCAAACTGCCTCTAAACTCTGCTGTAATCCTTCGGCATTACTCAGCTAGTGCTTTGTTACACTTTCGTTTTAAAGGTTGTGAGTAGAGGAGTGAGGTGTAACTCACTGTGATTTTGTAGTTGGACTCTTACCTTTTGATATATATTGCTGTAAAGATTAAAAAAAAAAAACCCTTGACAATATTAGATGATAGTCCTTAAATGGCACACCTGCATTTGAAGTGCTTTTGCATGGGTGAATAAGGGAATAGGGGGAGATTTTCTGCACAGAATTCCCATATCTTTTCATACACACATTTCATACGTGTGTGTGTGTCTATTCATTGTTAATATTGTCAGCAATAGAATTTTAGCTTAAGGCTTAAAAGTCAAGTTAAGCTTGGTGTTGTTCTTGTGTTTCATTGTCAGTAATAACATTGCTGTAACCAAAACAACCCTGGGAATGTGTTCCCAGTCTGTTTGTTTCATATGCTTTTGACTTGAAGATATCCAGAGGACAGATCTGGTTAATAATAAGTTGCCATTTTAATAAATATATTTTAGGGAGGTGGCTGTTTAATACAGGATGTATTCTATAGTGCAGTTGCTTTCAGTTTCTAAAGATTTCTCACTGGAATTCTGTGTAAGCCTACTACTGGCAGGTTTGGTGTGTTGGTTATTTTTCTAGTAGGAGAATAATGGATAAAGACTAATAAAACTTATTTGACAGATATACTTCCTACTTGCACAGCAGGAAATCTGTTTTTATTTGGGGGCTCTTGCCCCCAGAATGGATTGTCTGAAGTCCTGTGAACAGCTACAATGCCATGGCGCCTAATTTTACCTTAATGTGTATGTCTGAAGTAATATACGTCCTGATGCATCCAAGCAACTTGAAGCCCAAGTGAAAGTTAAGAGTCGAGATGGAGAGGTGCCTTGCACAGAGAATGGCAAACGTGTTGAAATCCATAAAACCTGTGTGTTCTGATGCCCAATTTGGGCTTTGTCTAAAAAGCTTATCCTGATCTCCAAGTGATTTTTAAAAGGTGGCTTTGTGCAGACAAGGATTCCTAAAGAGAGGGATTTTTCAGGATCAGGGTAATTTCATTTTCCCATATTTCTTTATCCCTGTTGCAGAAGAGTGTTTCATTAACCCCTGAAGAGGTACAGCATAGTTCTCTTGTAACTAACAAGTTGATATCCTGGTAACTTGATACCCAGTTTATGCAAAATCTGTACTTTTTTGGTTTTGTCTCTCAAGTCCTTGCAGAGGGAGGATCTTGACCTTTCAGCTGTACCTTTCTTCCAATAATGAAGATTCAGTGAGAATACCATAGCTGCTCAGGAACTGTTCATCAAAAAATTTGGCACCTCAGAGTGCATAGCTTTGGAGTAATGAAAAGGGTTGGAAAGAAGAGTGGGATGTACTAGGAAAGTCTGGGAGCTGCTCTTGAGGCATCGCTTTGGTCTCACGTTAGTGTGAGCTGGCTGTGGAGCTGCATCTGACTGCCCCTAATATGCCTAGATTGTGTAGGAGATGTCGATTTTTTCCTTCTTCTCCCCGTGACAGAGGCAGAAAGTTGGTAGTCCACATTGTCCCTTTGCTGATCGTTTCTCCTCTGCTTTTTTCCTAAAGCTTCTAAGAGGAAATGTCAAGTAAACTGTCTAAATTGCTGCCAGAGATGACCCAATTGAATGCCTGCCTCTTAAAATGCTGCATAGATTTTGAGAAACTAGAAGGTGAGAGGGACTCCAGACATTTCTTGACAGTCTCTTAAGACTATTACAGTTTGGTTTAAACTCCGTCTTTAATAGGACTTGGAGGTCTTCCACCTATTTCACTGCAGATGCCTTGAGTTCATCTGCTGACTTAAAACACGGAAAAGATGCTGCTCCCTCCTACGTGCACTGAGGAAGAGAGAAATCCGAATTCTACTTCTTGAAGCAGCCAAAAGTTATTTGTGTGGCTTTGTGCCCTTCTAGGGTGGGTGTCTGGGTTGCTCTTGAGGCTTTTCTGTTTTGCATTGGTTCACAGATTCTCGGTGGGGCCCGTGAAGAGAGAGACGAGCTGTTCTTTCTGTAGCCAAAGCAGACAGCACAGGACACAGCTGCTCCGGGGGAAGGGGCTGCTTGCATTTCCTGTTCTAAGGAACAAGTTTCAAGTGATTTGCCTGTGCAAATCACTCTGGGCTCTAATGGCACTATCTGTCATAGTGAATGTGAAATTAAAAAGGGGAGAATTTGTTAGAGAGCTCTTCAGTAATTACAGAGGTAATTTTCTTGTAAGGTTTGGAAGAGGGATGGACACCCAGGAAAACTGGTGGTCTGTGCTCTCGTTACTGTAGTACATCACAGCTAAAGAGGTTTAGTCCATTATTGTGCTCTCTGATGTAATTACTTACCTCTAATTCATTCTTGACAGATGGATTTGACTCTACTCTCTATTATGGCAGGAAAGTCTCTTTTAAACTGTAGCACAAAACTCTAATTCTGTAGCACTGTAAGGACACTCACTGATAGCGTAGGGTGTTGTGGTGTGTATAACCTGGGAAGGAGAATGTGTTGCCATAGGTCTGGGTCAGGCAAGGGTTGCCCGGCAGAGGTGAGAAGGCAGAGTCCTCCTTGAAATTTCCTACTGAACAAGGCTGAAAGGGATGTTGGAGAAATGGCAGCAGCCACAGGGATTTGGGGGTCAGTTTTGTTTTAAGCCTGTTTTGCTGTTTTAATCAAGTCTTTTATTAAAACCCCGTTTCCTTCTGTCCATGGATGTCTGCAGTCACTTTTATCTGTGTTGTACTCAGTGTTGAATAACATAATTTTTGAATTTTTTTTTCTGTAATACAGAAATTAGTACAGTCCTAGCACATAGTAGTCGTTCTAAGTTATGGAGTAACCTTCAAGGAGTAGAGAGTTGTATTTGGCTGTTTTTGTTTTTAGAGTTGTTTACTTAGATGCTTTTTGTTTGAGGGATTGGAGTAGGAACATGCATTCCCTTAAAGCTGTGAAAGCTGTAATTGCTGTCTGTCTGCAAGTACTTTTCATTAGCGCTGGTAATGCACAAAACTGAAAGAATGTTTGTTTAATGGTGTGCTGTTGAAAAATTCATATGTATTAAAATATGTATAATATTTCCCATCTTGTCTGCCTGAAATTAGTGAGGTATTGAACATTTGTTTTCTTTGTTTTTCTTTAAGATCTCGAAAACTTTGCCAGGTCCCTGAGAGAGAAAACTACATGACACTACACCATGACTGACAGTAAATGTGATAGTCAGTTTTACAGTGTTCAAGTTGCAGATTCAACATTCACTGTACTAAAACGTTACCAGCAATTGAAGCCCATAGGATCAGGGGCACAGGGCATTGTTTGGTGAGTAGTAAATACTTTATTTAAATATGAAAAGCTATAAATCTAAAGCAAAATTTGCATGCATTCCTGATAGAGGTACCAGAACATAAAACACTGATAATAAATTCTCGTGTTACAGGGTTATGGACTAAATAAATTCTAAACCAATTGCTTGCTATAGTTCATGTGCAAACCTATTTTTTTTTTGTTTTGTTTTTAGGGAAAATTAATATTTGGATAACTGCATAAATTAGAATGGTCAACAAATTTCTTCCTTTCTCATTAACCACTTTATTTCTGTTTCTAGTTCTCCCATTGCCCTTGTAGTTGTGATATTGCAGTGTAAGGTATGACAATGGTGAGAGATTCTGGGTTTTACTCGTTTCTTCATCATGGCCCCCTTTCTTCCCCCTCTTTTATTCCCGATCACTCCTGTCCATTTCTAGGAGCCATCAATGCAGTGCCTTGCCATTAACTGGCAGGATGAGGCAAATCAGTGTCATTGTCACTCCATGGATTAACCAGAAAGGGATGCTGTGTGAGGGGTTGGGCTGGCCGGCTCTCCCTTGGTGTGTCACCCCAGCTTTGTGTCCAGCCTCCACTGGCCCAGGACGTGGAAGTCCTTAGGCTGATCCTGAACCTTAGTCTCTTGTATGGCACCACACCTCTGGGCCAGCTAAAGGTAAACACTTTCAAATGTTTTTTAGACTGCAGCAATCCATTCTGCACAACTTAGTGCCAGCCCGTATTTTGTTGGGCAAAACTTACTTGGTAACAGCAGAACTGTTTATTGATGTGGGTTTTCATTCCATGAACAGGGGAGCAAACAGATGTACTCAGGAGCTCTGTGATATTAACTGAATCACAACACATGGTGGGCTGTTCGTGCTTTGAATCCAGCCTGCAGTTTGCCTTCATCTATAAAATCTGCAGAATAAGTGTGATGACTCATGTACTGTGAACAACTCCTTGTGCAGCACCTGCCCATGTCTTCTTGGCCTTTTCGTAACCATCATGAGTTATATAAATAGGAAAAGAGTGCATTTTTGTGGGAGCATGCCTTTATTTTAGAATTTTTTAGATAGCCCTCTTGCCCTGCTGGTAGGTGACAAACAAGCAAAGTGAGAACACCGTATTTCATTCCTCTTCAGTGGGTTGAGTGATGAGGGGGTCCTAGATCTTGGTCGTTAGGATTTGGGTAAGATTTAGTGTAGGACTGACATTTTCCAGGTATAAGTGTTCTCAGAGTTATGCTTGGTTTAGATGGCACGCAGGAATCCGGGGGTGGTTGAAAGTGTTTCTCCTTTCATTAGAAGCAGAGCATTTCTAAGCCAAATGACTTTGACTACGTCTCTGCTTCAAAATGAAATGCAGGTAGTGTTAAGGTCAATGTGTTGGGAAGAAGAAGAAATGATTTGATTTATTGACTTGTTTTGAAACTACTTGATTTATGGAACAACAGAGTGAAAAGTTGCATAAATTTTCATCTTCTATGAAATAGCTCAAGTTGAACAAGGTGCAACATCTTAATTTCTCATAAAATCTTTACACAAGGGAAAGATACAAAGAATTAGGAAGTAAAATGTAGAAAACTCAGTGTAAGATGAGTGCTATCCTGCTATGTTTGGCTGAAAAAATTGTCAAGTCATTAGTGTAACACACAGATGTGAAGGTCTTTTTATCATCCTGTGTTTATCATAAAAATTAGGAAAAGCGTTTCTGGAGTTTTGTGTCTGGATTTCATTTCTTTAATGAGAAAATTTTAATACCACCTGTGTCACTTTAGCTAGGAGAGGTCTAAATTTGCGCTTTTTTCCTCATAATTTTAATGGGAAACTCCATTGGTATTGCTCCATGTAGTTTTATCTTTGATGTTAAAATGTAGGAAAATAAGTAGTTTTAATATATATACTTGGGGGAAAAAAAAAAGAGAGCTTGAGGAAGATGAAAGAGTAACTCAGTTGTTATGTAGAGGATATTTCTAGCTCACACTGCAAACAGGCTAGGAGAGAAACTGGATATACCTTTCGTATTTTATGTACAAAGCACACAACTTACTGCACTTCTTGTTTCTAAGTATTAATACATCTGAAGTCTGGTAATCTATTTTGGACTGAATCAAAATAACTTTTGTCTTAAACTTTCTGACATCTTTTTTTTTTCCTTTCTTGTCCTTGATTTCCTAAATTTTCTAGTGAATGTCCGAAATAAGAGGTTCAGGTAGAGTTCTTCATATGTGCTTAGCCTGAGGCTTGTCATACATCTGATTTGTCAGGTCACAGAGGGCCACTTCCCCTAAAATTGTTCCTCTGTCCGCTGCTGCCCTGTGATTTACAGCTAATTCATGCAGACCCTGTTGGTTACTGATTTGATACTAACTCACAGGTATAGTCCTTAGCATATGGAAGTCATTAAACAGTAAAGGCATTAACATAGAAAAATTAATTTACATGTAACATCTTTTGGATGAATACTGAAATATCAGTGCTGTCATGTTTGGGAGGAAAACAATTTCTCCAACTGTCTGGCCAGTTGCTTTCCTCCCACTTTGTGTTTCCTTTTGCACAAGCATAAAGGCTTTAAATCAGAGATTGATCGTGACATTCAGCAATGACTTACGCATTTCACAGAACTAAGCTGAAATAAATGCTAGCAAGTCTTTAGGGTGAGTGGCGCGTTGGTTCAAATTTGGAGGCATGTCCCAAGAAAACACAACATCTCCTGGGTGAGCCCTGCTTTGTGATGGTGTTGGTTTTTTCCAGGAGGGAAAGCAGTGACTTTATGCTTGATATAATTTGAGTACTGCTGTTCTCACAGGGAAGCTGTGCTTCTTGTTAGAGTACTGTGGTGAGATGGCCCTTTTAAGTCTGCTGTTACATATATCTTGATGAGATTGGAAAGGAGCTCACAAAGAGCTTAAATGTGCTTGGAAAAAATGTGAATGAGAATTCTTTCCTACCCTATGAATGTAACATTAAATGGAAATAGGGTAATGTGCAAATCCTTATTTAAAACTGCAACTGTTTAAAGGCTGGAACTCCTGAGTAGCATGTGCTAGGAATTCACATATATTTTGCCAAATAGCCTGTGTTACTAATGAAGAATATTCCCACTTTAGTCTTGTTTTGTTTATACAGATACTTCAGCTTTAGATTCTTACAGCTATTAAAGCAAGTTTAAACTTTGACCTCAAACTGCAGAGGGAAGGAACAAACACAGCTGAAAAACAGGGTAAATTTAATGGTCACGGTCACTTTGAAACTCTTGTATTCCTCCCTTCAGTCTGAGTTTTCCGTATTTCTCAATTCAGTGCATTTTTTCCCACCCAGAAGCAGATGATGAATGTAATTTTCTGCTAGGCACTACAATTTTTTATCATCACAAACTATCCATGCACAGGAGAATATTGATCCCTGCAGAAGGGATCATGGAGACATCGTTGTGACTCTCCTTTAGAAAAGAGAAATTTCGGCTGCAGATACTACTAAATGACTGTCAGTCAGCAAAAGTGTCCAAAAAATATTCCAAATATACAGATTAGGCAGCTGGAATGCTTCTTGATTTCAAATAAGCCTAAAATATTTTTAGATCTTGCAATTTTGAGTGTGAGTCTTGAGTCAGCAGTTTCAGTCTAAAGACAGAAAGGAGAGCAGGAAGACCTCTGATGAATGTCAGCGGCTTCTTGTTTGACTTATTTGTGTTTATTAAAGGATGTGTAGTTTTTAAAGGATGTTTCTTTTCTGAATTAAAATTAGGTGTAGTACCAACAAGTTAGTGGATATACTTTGTCTTAAATCTTGATTTCTTTCCTTCCTCACTTCTGCCTCCCTTTTGCCCCCTCCTCTCCCTCAGACAGACTTCAACTTGTTTGTCTTTGCACACTTCTAGTGCTGCGTTTGATACAGTGCTTGGAATCAATGTTGCTGTGAAGAAGCTGAGTCGTCCTTTTCAGAACCAAACCCACGCGAAAAGGGCCTACAGAGAGCTCGTTCTTTTAAAGTGCGTCAATCACAAAAATGTGAGTTGGGCTTTGTGTTTCTCATTACTGTGAGTTATCAAAAAAGCTTAGGATTTGCTCTCTCATTTGCTGTTAGTAACCAAAGGGATGGAAATAGTGAGAGACTGGAAAGATTTGCTGTGAGCAGTGCAGTTCTCCACAATGTAAGGCTCAGTTTTTGGGTGAGCTGCTTGGGGTATGAAGTGCCAAGGGGAGGAGGGTTTTGCTGTGTTGTTGGTACAGGGCTGCCATCAGTGTCAACTTCAGAGACCAGGCCTTGCTCTCTTGCATTTGCCCTTTTTAAGTCATCTGCAGCAAAGCCTCTTTGGTACTGGGATGGTTTGTAGGTTTGACTATTGTAACTTCACCGTATTTAAATCTTCTGAGCTTAGGCAAGATTTTTATTAAATACAGTGTTTAACTGGTGGGGTTTTCGGGGCTGCAGCACTGTCTAAGAAAGTGAAATGCTGTGGACAGTACTTGTGAATTTTGAAGTCTTTGGACCCTCTAAAGTGAGCCTTGATGTCAATACTTCATTGTTCAAGTACAAAGAATATAGGGTTTATGTGACTGCTGTGTTCTGGTACTAATATGAAATAAAACATTGTTGGTCATTGAAGTTGTGCAGTGAAGTCTCAAACTTCCTGCAGTCAAGTAGCCTTTAAGGGTTGCTTTTTAAGTAAGCATTTGGTGAGGCCGAGATGTAGCAGAATAAAAGCAAAGTGGTTGTTAAAGATGGCAGTACAGTAATTTTAGCAATTCTGGAAATAGTACATCATAATCTAAGTTTAATAGGATGGCATGGGGCACCTCTGTGCACGTGGTGTTGGACAGACTTGGTTAAAATTCCTTGCACAGCATGTGATTTAAAATAAGAGATTATTATTTATGGGGGGAAATGGGATATATTTCAGGCACTGGGGAGGGAGATAGAAGGTGTCATATAACTTTAAAAAAGAAAAAAAGTGATTTTGTCCTATCTTGGTTCCTTTGGCACACATGCTGCAGTTCGGAACTATTTCTGAATTGGCAGTTTTTCAGCATATGTGAATTAAGTGCAGCCAAGTAGCATTCAAATTGTGTATATAGTAACAGTGTGCACTTTATTTTGCATAGTAACTTCTGCAGTAGTGGAGTGTTACATGAATTAAAGCAGAAGTTTCTTCTAATGTTTGTTTTTATTTTATAGATTATTAGTTTATTAAATGTATTTACACCACAGAAGTCGCTAGAAGAATTTCAGGATGTGTAAGTACTCGATTTTTTTCATTTTCTCTGACAAATACTGGCCTAAGCCCTAGAGATGGATTTCCAGTATCCTACAGACTTCACGCTTTGAAAATCAAGAGTAGCTAAAAGCTGAAGTGGGCAATAAAAAAGGGATATTTACCTTTTATTCATCAGTCTGCCATACTTTGCTTGCACGTGCATCTGGTTTGTGTGTGTTGTCCTTCAGCTGCATGCATCACCTCAGGATAATAACTTGGTCTGGATAACATGAGAGCAATTTTTTACTGTACCAGGCATATCAGCACAACAGTATTTTGGCCTCAGTTCAGAACTGAATATATTTCTTTTTTACACAAGCATTATCAGTTGGTCTAGAAAGGACTCACGGCCATTTGATTGGTGGGATACCCCTAGGTTCCAGTGAATGTGCTGTTGTGGTTTGTGCATAGGCTGCTTGGGTAAATGAGGGAGTGTTTGTCTGAAGAGGGTAAGTAGACGACAATGGAAAATGATTTTTTGATTCTTAGTTTTCACTGTGATTATCCTAATTTTCTTATTTTTTAGAGTAAAATACAGTGAAAGGGAGCATTTATGTTGCAATATCTGCAATCTCTGCATCAGCTTCACTCAGTCTTAGTTTTTCATGATGCATAAAGGTAGAATTATTCTCTGTATTACTGTTTATGAAACTAGTGGAATTTTAATATTTTGTGACGGAATATCGAACACTTAATTTTTAGTAATAAGACATTTTGAATAGATAATTTTACTGTGTAACTGTGGTCATGCATGGGTTTTTTATCATTGGCTTTTTGACATTTAGGTTAGTAAAGTAGTTGATTTTTCTTAAATACCTCTTGTGCTAAGCTCAAACCTTGTATGAAAAGTAAGACTTGAGTTTTCTTAATGCTTTCTTTTTTGTGCTTTAGATATTTGGTTATGGAGCTGATGGATGCAAATTTGTGCCAGGTTATTCATATGGAATTGGATCATGAAAGAATGTCTTATCTTCTTTACCAAATGCTCTGTGGTATCAAGCATCTCCACTCAGCTGGTATCATCCACAGAGTAGGTAGTAGTAGATCATTAACAATACTCTTTGTGAACACAGTTTTTATGAAACAGGGAGGAAGGGAGGGGGTTGTGTAAATAAGCACATACACCAGAGCAGGAAAATGCAGTTGTTAGTAAAGTGAATTTTTGGCTTATCCAGATTGTGGAGGGGGCTGTGGGGGTATTATTCTGTATGTTAATCCTTCCTTAACTGAAGTAATTTCTTGTTAGGATTTGAAACCCAGCAACATAGTAGTAAAATCAGATTGCACACTAAAAATCCTTGATTTTGGACTGGCAAGAACAGCATGTACTAACTTCATGATGACTCCATATGTAGTAACACGGTATTACAGAGCACCAGAGGTTATCCTGGGAATGGGATATAAAGAGAATGGTAAGTTGCTGGAGTGATGCTTTAAATCTTCTGTCTAAAGCATGTCTCTCTTGGAACATAACTACTTTAAAAAGAGGAGGGAGGGGTGGTTTCCCCCTGTCAAGTTTGTTGTTATTCTAATCGTGGTTTTGGAAATCAGAATTATTACAGTGTAATTTTTTGCTGAGAGTATAGTAGTTTTCTGTGTGCCTTTCTCCCTTTAACATTTACTGCTCCCTCTCCCCTGCTATAGTTATATCTTGTCATATATTCACCTATTATCTTTTTGCCATGTTTTTTATTCTGAAAAAAAAAACTGTTGAGACACTGATGCTGGCTGGTATTAAAGAAAAACAAACCAAAAGATAAATAATAAACCCTTTAATCAATGTAATTTTATTCTGAAACATCTTCTTTTGACAATGTGTGCCCTTTTGCCTCACTGATTATATTCTCTTAAGTCTGCATAGTGCTCAAAAAGGCTAGGTGTTGTATTATTAAAACCAACACAGCTGTAATATACCGAACATTCAGCCAACAAAATTGCTGCCAAGGAAATTGTCCTTGCATTATTGGGGGTTTTACCTGCTGATTTTTACTAGCACTGGACTTGTATGCTCTTTGCTTTATCACAAGGGCTTGTGGATGCCATGGCTCTGTATACCTGTAATTTTGGCCGTGTAAAACAAGGGACTTGTGGGACCTTGCTGGGCCCTTGATAATGGTAAAACCACTTTATTTAGTGCAGAAGGCAGCTTGTTGTACAGCAAGTGCTGATGTGGATCAGAACTTCAGCAGAGATTGTTCTGGTTGGGACAAAAATAAATTATCTGCAGGACTGTGGGATTACAGTGTGAGCTTTCAAATAAATAATTTTGGTATTTCAAAAAAAATCTCTTTAATCTTTTGTCCTTATTGCACCTAACATATGATAGTGGATATCTGGTCTGTTGGGTGCATTATGGCAGAAATGGTCCTCCATAAAGTCCTGTTCCCAGGAAGAGATTGTATCCTTCTTCATGGTCATTTCACAAGTGTAAACACTGACTGTGTTTTACAGAATGCTAATAACAAAATTCAGGAGCAGTGAGTTGGTGTTGATATGATTGAAAATTCATGTGAGCAGTTTGGTTTTCCACATTGTTGTGTTTTACTGTAGATGCAGATGGTTTTGTTTGTTTTCCTCACATTTGTTCATGATACTTCATAATTTGATCATTTCACTTTTATTTTCAGTTGATATCTGGTCAGTTGGGTGCATCATGGGAGAATTGGTGAAAGGTTGTGTGATATTCCAAGGCACTGATCGTATCCTTCCCTAGTCATCCTTGAATCCCATTCCACTTCCAACAGAAACACAATTCTTTAGATCTGTATAAAAGCATAAACAATATTTTCAATAATACGTTTTACTAGATCCACTGTGCTCTTTGAAATTAGTGTCATTAACCAAATTGTTGAGCTTTCCGTTTTATTTTCTTAGTAGACTACATTTCATGTAGTTTATAGGGGTTGAATCCAATATGTTATGAGCTTCAGCTTTTGTAGTTTAAAAGACAGATACTGCTAGGTTTGAAAAACAGAAAATATACTTCACTGCTTTTTTACTCTTGTTCCTTGTAGATAAGTGTTTTAAGCAAAAGCCTACAAAGTTACTTCTTAACTCTGCATGGATTTTGCTTATTTTTTATTTGAACAGTAGACTAATTTTTTTTTATTGCACAATTTTTTGAGTTTCAGTCAGATTTTTTTCTTGTTTATTAGCGCTTGCTGGGCAAAGGTGACCTAATGGCAAGCACACTGCATGAGATCTTTTTTTATTATTATTGTTTAACATAAAAAGAAAAACTTTCTGGAGGATCTTTTTTTTCCCCATTTTATGAAAATTTGATTTTGGACTTACTTTTTCTATAAGATTGTTATTCTTCCATTTCTCCCTCCAATATTTTTGACCAAGATTTCATGGAATCATAATCTCAGAATAGTTTGGATTGGAAAGGGCCTGAAAAACCATCTAGTTCCAACCGCCCTGCAACCAGGTTGCTTCAAACCCCATCCAGCCTGGCCTTGAACACTTCCAGGGGTGGAGCAGCCACAGCTTCTGTGGGCAACCTGTCTTCGTAATTGTGCTCCAAGTTTTTGAAGCCAATATCATGTTTTTGCTCATCAGCAAGGAGCAACCACCACAAAAACATCAGGTGCCTGTTCACAGATAGCTGTGTATCTTATAGAGGAGGACTTCCAATTTTAATGCTAAATTTCATGACACTAATCTTCAACAGTTGATCATACATTATTTAGTAGTAAAATGATTAAACGTTAAATAAGTCTTTTTTTTTTCTACCTTTCTTCCTTTCTATACTTATTATTTTTACCTTTTGAAGCCTTCAGACCAACCTAACACAATTCTTCATGGATGTTATGTGTCTTTCACCTGCATGTTGTTAGCATGGGCTATTTTAATTTATTCATGAATAAATGAAGGAAATTTTGTTTGTACTTGTTGAATATGCAAGTTACGGTTTGTGATTCTCTCCGAGTCACTGAAGTTCCACCAGTCTATGTTTCAAGGAGTCTCCTCCCCTGATAGGGCAGTGCATAGCTGTGCTTACAGGGATTTTTGTTCCTTCTGAGAGTTTCAGTTCTCTTTAATGTGAGATACTGACAACTGTTTGTGTTGTTGAGGCTTTTCCTGAGTGATGACTGCGTGGGTCAGGTTGTCACCTTCAGCTGCAGGATTGTCTTGGCAGGGTGGTTTATGGGCAGTGCTGCTGTGCACGGCCATGAAGCTTTCCTTTTGTTGATTGTGTTTGGGGTTTCTTTTGTTTGGTTGCTCCCTTTAAGTTAAATTTTAAAATGTCTTAGTGTTCGGGCATTTAGAAGAGGGAGCTCAGTTCAGCACATTGCCCAGTGCTTGCCCTTGACTATCTTCAGGAAAACCTGCTCTTAGATTCAGTAATTTGTATTTTCCCAGGTGGTGGATGGGAATTTCTGGGCTACTTGCAGCAGTGCTCTGAGTGGAACGAAATGCTCTGTGTTGCCAGGGTGATGGATGCACAGAACCTGCTCCTGACTGTGCTGGGTAGGCCTGAGTTACTGCCAGTTGCTGTTGCACTGGAAATGAGAAACAGAGAAAAACCAGGAATGTAGATACCTAAGGTGAAATAATGGAAAAGCCTGGCAGCGGCGGAGTGTTTTTGATGTTCTTTCTGCCCATCTGGAGAAGGAAACTGATTGCCTGACCAGTGCAAAAAGCATGAGGGGTATTTGTGCTTTCTTGGGAAAAGTCAGGCTTTGTTGTGATTGTAATAAGGACTCTGTTTTCAACTTCTCTTCTTCCAGAGTCCCAAAAGGCAAATAGACTTGGCATGGATTAAATGCCTGGTTCCTCCTGACCCTGAAGTCTCTAGAATGGGGAGAGTGGCTTTGTCTGAAGGCTGCCAGGTCATTCACAGAGCTTACTCTGCCTGCTTTATACTGAAATCCCGCTTGGGTTTCTGATAAGAGGCTTATTTTAAGTCCATCCTATGTTGAGAATTTTTTTTTCAACTTTCACCATCTGTAAAGCACTTTGAAACTGAGATATTGTTTTTTGCCCGTTTTTACCTCTAAAGTGGGACAGGTCATTAAGTTTTCTGCCCTCCCTGCAGTCTTCTGAGACCTCAATAAACTGGTCTCTAATTTGATTATCTGACTAACCAGGCTGCTGTTACTCAAAGGAAAAGCATCTTCTTGAATCTAGATTGGTGGAGATCTCACAAAAATCAGTTTCTCAGCTAGGAACAAAATTTCCTGGTGTATGTTAATTTTCTCTTTGTCTGTGTTTTGTTTTAGCATGACAGTTACCAATATTCACGTCTTAATTTTGAATTTAATATAGCTTTTCCATTGGAATGCATTCAATAAACAAATAAAATTTTCAATCTTTGTATCAGAAGTCTAAAGTCTTAGCATGGAGCAGTGACTATACACATATATTCCTGATTGTATTCTTGACACACTAACTGAAATAGAAGCACCTCAGTGTTTTTAAAATACATCTTAATTCAAAGTACAGCGTATTTGTTGTTTAGTTGCATAATCTGTGTATGAGAATGGATAGGTTGAAGTGCTAGATTGTGAATTTAGTTATGAATGTTCGCAAGGTCAATGGATAGGCTCTGCTGGAATTGCACGTTCTTTTTATCAGGAAAAACTGGAAAGTGTAGATCTGAGTAGACTTAAATGTCAGGAATATTAATGCAGTGTCTCCTCAGTGTGATGAATGAGCTTTGTTTCCCCAGCTAGGCTGGTTCAGAGCAGGCTGTGGTATCTCTGTAGCGAGTGTCACCATGTCTGGGGAAAATGCCCTCACTTGAGAGAGGGAGAAGGGACTGTTCTGAAGAAACACGAGGCACAGTTTCACCCTGGGACTTGCAAATACTATTCTTACAAAATATTTAAATTTTGAATTTAAGAACAGAGTTATCTGTGAGTATTACCACAGATACATAAGGTTGATGCACTTAAACAAAAAACCTGGTACAGTGCCTTCTGGAATATGGATTTCCTGTTCAGAACTCTTCTGCACCTTTTCTGTAGTTGAAAGAGGGAAAGAAACCAACCTCACCCGAACACCAACCAAAAAAAGCCCCCAACCATCCAACTACACCCTTGCAAAATGCTCCAACCCAAAGCTTGATTTCCTTAGGAGACAAGTACAAAATTCCTTACTTTGGATGGGATGCATTTGTGCTTTAGGGGTTTTTGTGTGTTTTTGTCTACCTTCAAGAATCTTCAGCGTTCCTGGTGTTACATTGCACTTCAGAAGATTCCACAGCAGCCTTTCTTTTCTGACCTTAGAGTTGTTTTGCTATGGATACAGCTGCCAAAAAAAGCTGCTTTTGGACTCCAGAAAAGTATTATAATTAGAAAAAGATACTTAAGCATAATGCATTGTGCAGCACTTCCAGCCTGTCCTTCATATTACAAAATCTGAGTCTTATTTTTGTGTCAGTGTAGCTTTTTGCATGGCAGCTCAGAATACTGCTGATGCTACAGTGAAGTTCATCTTTGTGTCCTCTGTTCAAGTTTCCATTAACTTCTCAGATTTTGTAAGTGGTATTTTTGTAGAGTGCAGACTTCAAATTCTTCAGCTGATTTTCCTAAAGATATGGTGCAGATATTGATCAATGGAATAAAGTTATTGAACAATTAGGAACACCATCAGCAGACTTCATGAAGAAACTGCAGCCTACAGTGAGGAATTATGTAGAAAACAGACCAAAATATCCCGGTATTAAGTTTGAAGAGCTCTTCCCAGACTGGATATTTCCATCAGAATCTGATCGTGACAAGTTAAAAAGTAAGGCGAGTTTTTTCTCTCCTTTTTTCTATGATGTTAATTTAATATGTCTGCAGCACACTTGATTAAAAAATCTAATAAAAATGTTTATTGTAGTAGGTGTCAACATTAAAAGCTACATACCTTCTGTTTCTTTCATTTATGACAAGCTCTGGAATCTTAGCAGTAGTTACTAAATACGTACTATTTCCCTGTCCCCAGGATTCTGTTTATCCTTCTTAATTTTAATCCATTGTCACTTAGTGTTCTCCAAAAGTAGTACTTGTTATTGAGATTATTGCTGATCATCTTTTTCTAGTGCATACAGCTCATGTGGGCTATGCTTTATCTTTAGGTAATTACTGAGAAAATAAAAAAAACCCTCCAACAATCTACCTTATTATATTCTCTAGAACAGAAGTGAAATGTTGCAGTGCATGTCCTGTGTTCTCAGTATTCATTTCCTGTGTCAGACATTAAACTCTACAGCTCTTTTACATGTGTGTTCTTTTCACCTTTACTTTCTAGCCAGCCAAGCTAGAGATTTATTGTCAAAAATGCTTGTAGTAGATCCAGACAAGAGAATTTCTGTAGATGAAGCCTTACGTCATCCTTATATTACTGTCTGGTATGATCCAGCTGAAGCAGAAGCTGTAAGTTTGCAATTAAAATAAATTTTTAAGATTCCAATTTAATAACTTTAAAAATACCTTTAATTTTAGTCAAGAGCATGCTTTGAACTCATTCATTGGCTAGCAGGAGTCACACAGGAAGCCTTCAGATGAGCATTAGGGGCAGAATCACCTGAAGAGCAGCTGCTGGTGGGGAGTGGATATCATTTTGAAAGTGGCTGTTAATATTTCATTTTGCTTACAGAAAGAGGTGCCTGTTTGGTGGCACTCCTGGGCTTTTTGAAACAGGGACCTGCTCTAAGGCCCCGTAAAGCCTTACAATGAATTTAATTTTGGTTGATGCTTTTAAACAGCCGTTCAGTGTGAGGCAGGACTTAAAAGCAAATTCTGGAGTTGTGAAATGAATGTGTCTTTGAGGTATAGGGAATAAACTGCCAACAAGGAAGGTAAAAAATGCTAAAAAAGTTGTCATTTTTAGATTTTTTAGTTAAGATGGGGTGTGTTAACCTGATGTAGTAGACACTACAGACTTTTCTTTTCTTTGTAGCCTCCACCTCAAATCTATGATGCACAGTTGGAAGAAAGAGAACATGCCATTGAAGAATGGAAAGGTAAGAAGTGAGCATGACAAATTACATTTATTGCAGTACCTTGTGTTATTAATGAGTGGCTGCAGCGTGTGCTGGATTGTGTAACAGACTGGAACCCACTATTCCAAATAAGCAGTACTGCCTGTGGCAACGGGAAAAGAAATCAGTCATGGAAACGTGTTGTGTGTGGAGTGAATATTACGTAGGTGTGTGTTTGTTCATATATACATGTAACAGTCTGAAGTCTGTTCAACAAAATGCTGCAGTTTTCTTTTTTTCCTTCCCTTTTTGTTCTTAAGTGCTTGGAATCTATATAGTTTTTTCCTTGATGGAGAGTTCCCTGGAAAAGAAACATGCCTTTTCTCAGTGTGCATTATTTAAGCCATATCTCTTGACAATATTTACTAGTTCATTTGTTCTAGAAATCTTAAATAGCAGGAGAGTTCTGTGGCGTGTTTTTTTTTCTTTAACCTCATTGCTTATTTATTGACCAAATAGATTAAACTGTTGACTTAAACAAAAGAATAAACAGCACTGTGGTATTAAAATCAATTCCACCTTACAGTTTTAGTCAGAACCATTAAATGGTGAGGCAGTTAAAATTTTAACATCTGCCATCACAAGACCAAGGGTAATAGACATCTTTTATGACTACTTTGAAAGCTGCTTGCTTTTGTAAAACAGCTTTATAAATTTCAGATATTGATTCTGGCTGATACATACATATATTATCCTTAGGGCATGCCTGCACACATAGGTAGGCTTCAAATCATCTTTGATTACTGCAAGGTGGAAAAGTAAAATGGATCAGCTAAATCTAATTGAATGCATTTGTAAACATTGTTACTCAGAATTGAAGAGCTCTTAATCTATTTAGATACTGTTATCTAAGTTACATTAAGACTATGGGTACAGACACAAGCTTCTGTGATTTCAGTTCCAGCTCTGGTTTTTTCTGGTTGTTGTTCAGGTGTCCTAAGTTGTCCTTGATTAGTAAATGAGGGTTTCCATACAATATTTTAATTGTTTAAGCTTCTTCAAAATATCCAGACTCTCCTCAATGCACCCATGGAGATGGTTCTTCAAGAATAAATATTTGTGTATTATTTTGTTATCAAAGTAAAATTTCCAGGGAGGTTTCCATAAAATCAGATTTTGAATCCAAATCTGATTTTTTTTTTTTTTTGTACAGTTAATATTAGTGCATTGTAGGTATACATAAAATTTTGGGGTGGGATATTTGTTATTTTTAAGTGGACAGCTATGCTATTTATATAAGATGTTGAGTTTGGTACAGTCCTGATGTCTTTGTGTGATGCTCGAGGAAATCTGTATAATTCTCTTATTGCTGTAGGGCTGGCAAGAGGGAAAATAAATACCTCTGCAGTTCTACTTCCAGACTGACCCTTAACCATTTGCTTGTACCTTGATACAAATGTGAATTGTATACAAATCTGTGATTTTACAGTGCTTTTTCTGTCTCTTCTCTCTTTCCTCCCACCATTCTCTCATAAGAATTAATATACAAAGAAGTTATGGATTGGGAAGAAAGGAGCAAGAATGGTGTGGTAAAAGATCAGCCCTCAGGTTAGTCATTGTTTCAGTAGTTCTGTAACTGTCACACGCAGTGCTGCTCTAGTGAATGAAGAAATCCTCTTTAATAATCCAGGTAGGCAAAGCTTTTGTTGTTTGGGACTCTTGAGACTGACCTGCCTTTGGAACTCCGTGTGCTCTGGTTTTGAATTGTTACGAACTTGTAGAAAAACTTCACTGGTCTTGTGTGTTCCACACCCTGAGCTGCCTTCTCCCCAAAGGGCTCAGTCATCAAATGAAATTATCAGCACCACTTTACTTCACCTGGTGCTCAGGGCAACTTCTGTGCTGAATGCTGTTCTGTGGCTCAGCATGAGCCCCTTTCCTGCAGGTTAAACAGCCTTAGGGCTCCCTCAGGGTACTTAACAGTGCAAAGTATTTGTGCCCGTGATTGAATCTTGTGTTTGCTGCTGTTCTCATGGCTCAGTAATCAGAATATTGTACTGTCTTTTATTAATTATATCTGTTAGATTTCTTGACATTCAAGTCACTATTCACACTATACATTGTTAGTTTTTTCTCCCTTTCCTCCACAGAGAGGGAGAAAAATAAAAATCTCTTAAAAGGTCACCTTGGCTTTTGAGTGCTAGGGCCCTTAGTGCTTGCTTTTCTCCTTTTTTATTAATTTCTTGATTTTCTAAGGATTTCTGTGGGGAAGGTGCTGCTCACAGCCCAGAAGCGTGGTTATTTGTGACTGTAATATTGTCTTGCCTCAGATTTTATTATGTTTGGTTTTCTTAGCACAGATGCAGCAGTGAATAGCAACACCAGTCCTTCCCAGTCATCATCTATCAATGACATTTCATCCATGTCAACAGAGCAAACATTGGCCTCAGACACAGACAGCAGCCTGGATGCCTTGACAGGACCCCTCGAAGGATGTCGATGATCAGCCACGATTGCAGACTTGACTTTGGAAAAGAACTCTTGTTTCCATTGGGCCTGAATTGCTTGTAAGTTAATGGAACCAAGTAGAAAAACTCCATGTTCTGCATGTTCTGCTAAAGTAATGCCTGTTGTTTTTTTTACTCAGTTGTTATGAAATTGCCTGCTTAATGTTGTAGAATGAAAGCAAATCAATGTCTAAAGAACAAAAAAAAAATTAAATTTAGACACTATTATAGGCTTTTCTTTGTTTCAGCCTATTTCAGGTGAGCAGTTATAATAGACTCTTAGCCAATTACTCCTCTTGAGTGGGTTCATCAATCTCCAGTCCCAGCTGGCAGGCTTCTGTGACACAGTGGTTGTTTACATTTTAGTATAGTATTGCTCATCAGTAGGTTTCTGAATGTATAGTCCCTATGAAGTTTGTTTTAACGTGTGACTGTGGCAGTTTGCTTTATTTAACGACCAGAGTGTTGTGTGTAAGTGTGAGCTCACATGTGGAACGCTCTCAGTACTGTGTTTAAAGGGCAGTTTTTCTTCCACATAGCACTTTTTTTTCCTTTTTTTTTTTAATCAAACCCTTTCTATCTTCACTTTTCAGCAATTCTCTCTTCTTGTAGAAGAGATAAACGTGAAGTTTAAAGTATAAAGCCATTACTTTGTATTTCACCTGAGTGTCTCTAACTTTTTCAGTCTTTTAAATGTGGATGGAAGATACAGTGGCTTAAATAAATCTTGAGGAAGGATGAGTGACTTTTCTGTGAAGCAGTGCCTGTTTAGAAGAGGAGAGTGTGCTAAAATGGTCTGTATTTTCTAGCTTGTGATACTCATCCTTTAACAACCATAAACAGAAAAGGAAATTTTATCTGTGATGCTCTTCATTCACTGCAAATTCTGATAAAAGGAGAGATGACTTGGAGAGACTTGCAGCCTCAAATAGCTGCATAAATATTTTCCATTTTTTTTAATGGGTCCATTCTATCTAGTGAGTAACTAAAGAAATAAAAGTACAGTAGTTCTGAGTCACTTGTAAATTAAGTATTTAGTTAACAGAGCTTGGCTCTATTCTCGCCTTAGGAAACCCTCTCTATTTGTAGTGAGAAGAAAAACATGTTTTAATACGTATTTTCTAAATGCAGTGTCAGACAAGAGGAGGAGGTTATTTGCTGTTTCCATACAGATTTATCAGTACAGTTTTCAGAATCAGATAATACAAAATTGCCTGTTACATTGCACAATCTGTTGAATTAGAAAATGCATTTGCAGTAGAGTAGGGCTTAAATTGCTTTCTAACTCACACTTGTGACTGTGCATGTTCACTTTGGAGTGCACGGGTGTGAAACTTTGCTAAGGGATCTCACGTGTGCATGTGTGTGACTGAGCTATAGAACTGTAAGAGTAATAGACGTGTACAAGATGAGGTAAAACACCACTTTCTTAAAGGCACTATATTTAGCTGTTGATCAGATGCTCTTGTCTTGAATATATAAATAGAACCTGTAAAATATACTGGCCCAGACAGCCACTGCATTACTGACATACTTCTCTTGTAAAACACAATTGTCCATTGCTCCAGACCTTACGACTAGAAAAGCAGCACTTTCTCCTTATGCAAACATTGCTTTTATATTAAAATTTTGCCCCTTTTTAATAGCTTAAGTTGCTGTAGCAAAAATATCAAGATTTTATTGTCCCAGAAGATTGGGAAAAAAACCCCCAAGAACAAAGTAGTTAATGTTAACTTCAGAATTATATCCTGGCACCTCTGATTTTTAAAATTCTGTTTAATTGAATTGCAAGATATTGGGGCTTGTGTTTTTTCTTATTGTTTGGTTATAAACCTATGGATAACTTACTCTGATCTTCAGATACTGATGGTATATGTGAAATATTTTTAGTGCATTCTTGTCACTGGAGAAACATTTAAAAATACCTATTTACCATATAGCAGAACAGTACAGTTTGCTGTTCATTTGCCTTTTTTAGTCCTTGTTATTTGAGTAAGTTAAAATAGCTGAAGACACCTATTGACAATGAACAATTAGTGATTCATTACTATGAAAGTCATCTGCTGGATTTCATTTTTCAAGACTTTCAGATTTTTCAGCTGAAGTTGCACTGTGCTATGTTCATTTTAACAGTTTCTGCTTTAGAAGACTTAGAGATTTATTTCTTTTTCCCCATGTGATTTGAATATTCACAGAGTTTAATTTTTCCTGTTGGACTTGGGCTGCTCAGCACAACGGAGGGTTGGACCAGATGACCTCCAGGTCTCTTCCAACCTAAATTATTCTGTGATTCAAATTGTCTTTTAATGTTTTTAACAAAACTGTCCTGTCTTCATGACTTGAACTGTTATCTGGCCTTCTCCTAGTACATACTGTTAGCGTGAATATATACTCGTGGCACAAGAAAAGAAACCCCAGCCTTGAGATTAACTGAGTTTATTTGTAAATCTTGTAGGAAAAGCTGTCTCATACCTAATTTTTTTTAATGTCTTCTTGCCGTGGCATACATTGAAGCTTAATTAGAGAATGCCTTCAGAGCATGCATGAAGTGTCTGTGAATAGTGTGGATTTTGACTTCAGTTTACTTCAAAACCAAATTGCAAGTGCACATGGACTTCCAGAGGACACATATGCAGACAGTACTCACCCCAAACCAGCCAGGTGCATGCTGCAGCTCCCAGGCTATCCTCGTGTGCACGTGTAGGCCCTCAGTGCACTGCATGCAGCTTCTCCCCGAATCACTGCTCCTGACTGCAGGGGAAATGCAGTGCCAGGCTTGTGACGTGGTTGTCAATGCCACGAGAACCTCCTCACTGATGGGAAACAAAATGCAATGTAACTTGACAGGGATTTAAAAACAAGGAGAGTTTGGTGTGCAATAGAATCACGTTTATTCCTAATACTAAAATGATGTATGTAAAGTGATGCAATTGACCATTGTTTTGCACTTTGGCATTTATAAATATTTATATGTATTTAAAGATTAGGAATATGTGTGTGTATACATATATATTAAGAAAACAGCTCAGTTTTGTAAACATGAATGTTACTTTCCTTTGAGAGACTTTGTATAGTGTTAACACTACTGCAGCATACATAGACAATTTATGAACTATGATTAAAATAAATGGTGGTCAACATAGATACAATCTGTAATCTTAACTGCTCACCTGAAAAAGAAAGGGATCTTTGGCTGTCAATAGATACTTTACCAGAAACTTGTTAAACATCTGAACACTGAGTAGCTGAATGGCATTGCAGAAATGGAGTATGTTTTAAACAGTTAATTTCATCTGTGCTCGTATCATTTTTCCTCAAAAAAGCCTTGGAAAGAGAAGCTTGGCATTTTGCAATCTGGGTAAGCAGCCTGTAAGTGTACTTTGAGGAAATACTGTGATATGACAAGTGTAGGTCTTTATGGAATAAGATGAGAAATGAATGTCAAAATTAAGGCTTTGTCTGCGTGGATCATACAAATGAAACTAGTCTAAGGACTGGAAACTACAGTTTGCAAACAGCCTTTGAAGTTTTGTAACGTTTCCAGCAAGGGCTTGCATTTTCTTGTCAAAATAATGAAAAACTCAACCTTGACTAGAAGTTAACTAGTTGGTTGGAGAGTTTCAAAAGCTGTTAGGAACCAGAGGGCTCTTGAGGTTTTGTCTTTTTTTACATCCTAACAGAGCATATGTGTTTATTCCAAATTAATTAAAAGAAAAAAAAGCGATTCCATATGTTTAATTTTTCTTTCTTAAAGGAAGGACCTTAAGTGCTAAATCGCTTTCCTTAAAATTATAATTTTATGAATGAAGTAGGATTTAGCTATTCCAAAGACAGCTGACATACGGAGTCTCCGAGGGCGGGGTGGGTGAGCCCTGTGTTGTCACAAGGGCCACCCTCCAGCTGGGAGGGAGCTGGGAGGCCGCAGCTCCAGGTGCAGACAAACCTTTGTGGTCGTTGGGGAGCGTGGGTTCAGCCTTGCAGCAGCACAGAGGGTTTGGCTGAATGCTGAACTGCCTTGGTCTGCATAATTCCACGTGTGTCATATGGATTCTATCAGGGCTTGATGCTAAACGTAGTGAGACCATATACTGGGAACCAGATTCTTCCCTGGGATGTGTGTCGTGTCGTTCCTGCTCAAAACTGGTTTTGATCCAGGGACACCTGCACCCAGATGCAGAATTTGGACTTGAGTTCTATAATGAATCTAGTGATTTCTTTGCTTTTCCAGAGTGTCTTGAATTATTTTTTTTAACGTGTTGAAATATGACAAAAAAAAGTGTATTCTGGCTCATTATTTTACATATTTTAGATTGTCTTTTACATGAGTGATGTTCTAAAAGCTTCTTACACAAGTTGTCAAATCAGTTTTGGTTTTTGCCCACTCTGCATGCTAAAATTATATATGGAGCTAAAATAATGTTTTAAGTAAACCATCTTTTCTCATATTAGCTTTGGAGGAAAGTGGAGAGATAACCCTTGTTTCTGTTTGTGTTTTATACAATGATTATTTTTGCAGCTAAAATTTCAGTTGTTGGATTTCAATCCCACAGTGTTGCTTTAGGATATTAATTTCCTGGGTCCGCTATTTCAAACAGTATGTGTATAACAAGTCCAGTATAAAATTAAACTAATAAAATGCACTCTTCTGCAATTTGTTATTGAAAACATGGCAAATCATTTTGGTCCAAGAATTCAAAACAAAATAGAGAAAATACATTTAACTATTTAAGTTTATTCCTTGATGATGCTGCTTATTTTTTTAAAAGGTGCTTGCGGTTTTGCACAAAAGAAATCGACTTTATGAATTGCTGGGTTTGAAGCACTTTAGGATTCTTCTAAATACAACCATATATGGTGTGAAAAGGAATGACAACATGCTTAATGTGTTTAAATTTTGGTTGCAGTCTTTGCTATTCTGATAGATTTGATCAGCATGTTTCTTTAAACCTGTTTTCAGAGATTTGAAATCGGAAACTTTTTGGGGGCTGAAATTTAACTCATGGTAGGAAGATCATTTGAGAAATACCTTCTGAGTGGGTGACTTGATTGGCAATGTGACTACCTGGCCATCTCTTAGATAAAGACACAGCAATGTCTGTTCTGTAGCAAGGGCAGCTCACTGTGAGCACTAGGATTCTTTTTCTAAACAAAGAAACTTTTCTTAACTCTTGGCTATGCATCATAAAGTAGTTGTATATGCTGTGGTGAGGCCAGGACGTCTGCTCTGTGGGACTGCCCTGCAGCAGATGCTCTGTGACTACCACAGGAAGACCCTGTCCCTGCTCTGAAATGCTCCAACAAACCCTGGTATTTGCTGGGGTGTCCTTGAGCCAGTCCCTGTGGTTTTTTCCCCCAGCTGAGCAGTAGCTCAGCCCTCCACAGGCTCCTTAGGATAACAAAAGCAGAGGAGAAAGGAGTCAGGTAGGAAGAGCGTTTGATGCTGGCTGCCTGAAGCAGAGATCATGTTTGTTGCTGATCACAGAGCTCCTCGATATCCCTGAGCATGTGCTGTTGTCTTGTCTTCTAACTGGGAAAACCTTTTTTTGAAAACCCAAGTGTGTCACAAGCTTTTCTATGAATTCAGATGCTTAAATTGGTGCTAATTTTTTAAAAGAAAATGTAACAGATGGTTAGCAGTGTATTTGTCTGTTTTTGATACCTATATTTTCTTAACTGGTGGCAAGCCAAACTTTATAAAATGACTAATGTGCATTTTCAGCTTCATCGGATTCCCAGATTTTCCTAAAGTAAAACGTTTAAACTTCCGTGTAGCTACTGCTTCTTTGGAGCCATTGCTTTCAGGTGTTTTATACACTAATCAAAGGAACACAATTAGAACAGACAGCAATACCTAACTATCCCTTTCTTTAAATCTCAGCGTGGCTCCCCAGGTGGTTTTAGCAGTTCAGTGTGATCAAGATGCCTAATTAAGAGCAAATCAGAGATACCTGTGTGCAGTTAACTCCAGTACATTGAAGCCTTACCTGGTTGTTAAGATAATTTATAAAGATTATACAAATCTTCATCTATTTTAAAGAGGGAATAACAAGCAGAAATAATTAACTGTTTTCATACAAATTAAAATGTAAATTCCAGAAAATATATTATTTAATGTATTACAGAACACGGGCTGTTAAAGAGTGTAATAGGCTCATTGGGTGATTAGTTAGGAAATCCAGTTTTATCCAATGGCTCAAAATAAACCCCCTCCAAAATGTAGTTCCTTGAGAATTTCTTTTGAAATGCCTTCAAGTTTAACTCCCCTCAGAATCCTTTGTTGGTTTGGTCCTCTTTCCCACCTTCTGTTTATCGAATGTCACCAACAGTAGCATCAAGCCCTATCACTTGTTACAGTGTTCTGGTTTTATGGCCTTAATATTAGTTATAGTCTGGTATATAATTTCAGAAGAAAGATGTGCTTTGAAGTCTAACTATAGATACATGTGGCCTCTTCTGCCTATGGAATTAGGCTTTGATTGTCATATCTCATTCTCGATGCTTGTGCAATAGGAACATGTTCCTCTCAGTGCAGTGGCTATTTTGTCTGATGCTGGACTTTGGTTTCAGGATGACTAGAAAGTTTTTTTGGGGTTGTTTGTTTTTGGTTTTTTTCTGGACAGCAGTCATGCTTCATTGGTTTTTTGGACTGATACTCTTTAGGAAACTAGAATTTCATAAGGAAAACTGTCAATAACTGGTTCTGTAGTTCTAGTTAAAGCCTTGTTCTGAAGCTTTTTGGTTGTTTTTTTTTTCTTTCCAAAAACGTTATCGTAAAACAGTACTAAAGCCACTGTAAAATTACAAATAAATATGTATACATAAAAGATTTGAGCAGTCTGTCTTATTTACTGTGGTTTTTTCTTTCTTGGTTCTTCCTGGGTTGAAGTAGAATGTTTTATATAACCAATCATGTATAGATTACTTCTTTCAAAACATGAAGTTTCAGTTACCGCTTTAGCTTCCAGTTAACTGAAACGTAAATGTTGGCATGAAAAATGAATGAAAAAAACCTTAAGAAATTGATTGGAGCAGCTTTTTCCTGAACAACTGGAATGTTTGGGCACATTAACAGCACTTGGTTTTACTGCCAAGTGTGTTTTGAAACTTACTTGGGGGGTTTTTTTGTTGTTGTTTAAATGGCAGAAGCTTGAAAAAAATAGTTCCACTGTGCTGCTTTTGAGGACGATGTGAGTGTTTTTGCAAAGATGGTGATGAGGTTTCCAGGCACCGTGCAGAGCTGTCGGCTCTAACTCCAGGGAATGGGAAGTAAAACTGAACTGCTGCTTTGATCGCCTGGATTTAATGAAGGGTTTCTGATATTAAAGGAAGGATTAACAGCTGCCTCCCCAGATCCAGGGCAAGGGCTCTCAGCCAGCCTTTGGTGTTGTGGAAGCTTCACCTGGGACAGTCTGAAATTATTTTTACAGCAATGTTGCTTTCTTGTGTGGAGAACCTGCAAGTTTTAACTCTTCTCTACAAGGCTTTGCAACAGAGTATCTGGATAAAGCAGGGATGCCCAGTACATCCCAAGTACATCCCAAAGCATCCCTGTATTAGATGATGGGATATTTTTCCAAGTTGCTGTTTGAGCTACAAGGAAGATCTAATCCGTTAAATACAGACCAACAGCAACAAAAATATTAAGCAGGATGATGATGTGCGAGTGGGGAAGTGCTTTACAAAGCATTACCCAAGAACATTCCTCACTCATGCAATACCTTTTATATTTCCTGCAAGTTCTTGATGCTGGCAGGACAGTTTTAAAAAAGTAAGGAGGGATTGATGCGATTAAACAAGACTCAAATATTTTTTGAGGAAAGTGGGACTTCAGGAGTTGATATTTTTCATAACAATGAGGTCTAAAAAAGAGAGTAGAAAAAAGAAGAAAGCGAGTGCTGGAATTCAAATGAAAAACCTGCTCGTTTGTGATTGCCTGGTGTGAAGGTGGCAATGAAACAGGCTCTTGTACAGTGATGCACTCACATGAGGGCATGGAAGGGGTTGGCCAGGAGGCACTTGGGAATGCAGATTTGCAATGCTGCCTGGGGCTTGGAACAGAGCAGGGCTTTCTCGTTCCATGAGCCTTGTGGGGTAAGACTCTGGGTTTTTGATTCATTCATATTTGATCTTAAAACAAGCTGCTTGCTCTTCTCTGGGGAAGAAGAAAAACATCTGTGTGGTTCCTGCTGACACGCCATCAGCTGCTTTGGTGACACTGAGCTCTCAGGTAGGTGGCCACTCTTACACTTTGTCTGTCTGGAAGAGCAAATAATGAACCCCATGTTTTTATCATACAGAGTATAGTTTTAATTTGGTACAGGTTTGAGTAACGTGCTGTTTGTTTATGTGAAAGTTGTGCAGTGGGTTAAAAGAACAGGGGTTATTTTGTTGATACTTAACTGTGTGTCATTGATGCTGTATTTCTTGAGACTTAATGTGTTCTTGCAGGAGTGCTGTAGGGAGGCTAATTATAATCCAGAGGAGCAAATGGCTTCGTAAGAGACCTCCTCGCCCTCCATGAATGAAGAATATCCCTTCAGTGAGAGGAACAACACCTCTGATCCCAGGCTCAGAGTGCAGGTGGGAGCTGTAGGGAGGTGCAGTGCTGTCTCCTTGTTTCTGTGTCTGTCTCTACCTGAAACAGCTGCTTTGGGATGCAGGTAGGAGCTCAGCACTCTCCTTAAAGCCCAGGTAATACCTGTGCCACCCCTGGTCAAACACTCCAGCAGACGTGGCATCCTGGGATTAAAACCACTCGGGCATTTAGAGCACCACTCAAAGCCACCCAAAAGGTACCAGAGCACTGCCCCAGTGCACTGCACAGGCTGGCTTGGGAGGGGCTTGTGCCAAGAGTCCCAAAGATTTTTCCTGTGGTAAGAGAAGGTGTCCCTGGCATTAGCAGAGTAGTACAGAGCTCCTGGGGGTCCCATCGTGTTTGTAACAACTGCTCACTGCATAATTGACAGCCAAGGTTTTCTGATTGGGTTGGGTTTCCTGTTTCACCTCAACAGGAGCATGTGCTGACCCCAGGACTGGCCTTTCTCTCTCCCCCAGCTCAGCTCCATTTCCTGCTGACACCCTCTTGTTTATTTCCACCTGTGCGTTTCCCCAAAGGTTCCAAAGAACTCCGCCATTGCTCTTTGGAGCGTTTCATTTCTTCTCTTTGCATCTTCCTTTGCTCTCTCTGCATTTCTCATCCCCAACTCCCCCAACCTGTACCACTTACGCTGCTGTCCCAGTTTCCAGAGCGTCCCCTGAAACTCCGACTGCAGTGCTCTGTTCTGCTCCAGGCTGGTAGAAACACAGATACTGTAAAGCACAAGACTAATTTCCCCCCTTAGAAAAGCTCTAGTCTTTTAAAGTTAGCCTTTCGAAACATATGTTCCCATAAATACAAGTATTGGCACCCCCAATACGTTTCCAGTCTTTGGTGTTATATATTAAAAGCTGCAATTTTTAGTTTTACTAATTTATAATAAGTATAAATAGCCATATGGCCAAAGGAGTCAGTTTGTGGGTTGATTGGTTTTTTTTAGGGTTTTGTTTTTGTAGTGGAATACTCCAGTAGTGTAACAGCAAATGGCAATGCAACATATTTTAGGAGACACCGATGATTCTGCTTAAATTGAAGTTCCCTTGTACTGCAGGGGAAAATAGAAGAAGAATACAGCAAAGATATTTTTAAAAAGAAAGACTAAAATCCTACAAACAGTTCCTTTACTTAGAAGAAATTGAGGAATACTTCAAGAAGTTAAAGATGAAATGGATTTTTTTCTTTACACAAGGCAATGTGTAATTTGACATTACCCACTTGCCATCTGTTGAAATGCTGCGTGTTGAGGTATTTTCTGGTTTATGTCAATTTGCATGACATACTTGTAACTTTTAACTAATTAACAATGTTATATTTAAAACATTCATTCCTTTTAACTACACAATAGCAGAGCAGCACTCCTTGGAAAGTGAAGCCTGGAAATGTTGCTGCCTTTTGGCTTTGATAACAAGCTATGGGTAAATCTCTATTCAATTTCTAATCTTAGAAATTGGGAAAATACTAATGAACACTTTCCTCAGAGTTGTTAAAATTCATGACTTGCAATTTGTAAAGAATAATGACTTACTGCTAATGCTGCTGAGCAGCCTGCACGTTATTCCCTGGAGAAATGCTTGATATTGGATTAAGGCAAGAAGGGAAAATACACAATAGACCAGAGGCTTTTCAAGAGCTCCGTGCAGCCCTGCAAAAAGTCTTTTAGATGCTCTGGAGTTCCTCAAGCACCTTACATGAAAATGAGTTTGGATAACTCTGAGTAATTGCCTACCTAATCCCGTAATGCTGGATCCTGGTGCCATTCCCAGTGGTGCAGGGGGGCATTGACTGCAGCAGCACCCACAGACCCTGCACTCGGTTATATGCCTTCCCTGAAGCTTCATAGCATTTAAAATCCTCTATCTTGCAATTACAGATTCGTACTCAGCCTTCTATCTGGCCATCAGCATCCTCAGAGCTGCCAGGTGGTGCTGTCAGGGTTTGCTGGCAAGTCCCAGGGCAAGCCAAGCTGTCACTGCCATCCCCTGGGACGTGTCCTGTCTTTTCCTGATCCCACAAAACATGACTTAGAGCTGTGTTGGTTTCTTGGGAGTCTTCTGGCCAGGCGAGTTTTGTCAGATACCTTGAAGGAGAGTTCTCCTCAATCCTGGTTCCTCAGCAGGAGCCTGCTGAGCTGCCCAGCCTGCTGTCCCCGGGCCCTCCAGCGCTGTCACCCGCTCAGTGCCTCTTCCGCTCAAGAAGGGACCTTGTTTGTGTCTGTCTTGCTCTGCCTTGCCACAGGTCCTGAGAGTTTTCTTCCTCCCCACGGCTGTTTGGAGCTTTTCAAGTACTTGGAAAGGGTCCATTTTGCCAGAGCTGGGATCTTATTTCAGCCTCCAGCTTTGCTTTTTGTGTGCAGCAGGTTGAGGTCTCGAGCTGCTGTACCCATCTGCTGCCCACTCCCATTGTCACCGTGGCTGATTTATTACCATCTCCAGGAGCTACTGCTGCTTTCCCACCCCAGCTCTGTTGGCTGTAGCTTGTCTGACACCTGCAGGTGGCCCATTTGAGAGCTGCCTACCCTTGAATGGTTTAACTCCCTGGCTGGGAGGGGGATTCTGCAGCACTGTCCCAGTCCCAGGGCTGTGCAAGGGGAGGAGGGCATCCCCTTTGCAGGCAGCAGGGACACAGCTCCTTGCTCCCCTTCCCACACTTTAGGAGAGAGATCTGTAACGTGTGTTTTGGCTGCGCTGTATCCAGCTGGTGAGGCATGAGAAAAATTGCATGGATGTAAAATGGCTTGTGCTGCTCATCCCTGGAGCATCCACTGCGTCGGCTTCGGAGCGAGCAAATCACAGCGGTGCAGCGAGGGAGGCGACTCCTCCGGTCACGATGCTTCAAGGACAAGAAGCTGGAGGTTAAGGAAAAATAGGCCACATCAGCGATATTTCAATTCCTCTCGGAAAAACTTTGATGTGAATAGATACAGAGTGTTTATTTTAGCTGCCTGTTCTCACAAGAGAATCAAGCACAGCACAAAAATAACTCGGTTATAACTAAAGGAAGAGCAACCCTTGCAGTTTAAATGCATATCTCAGAAATAATCATCTCCGATGGTTTAAAATAATCTGGAAAGATGTTTTCTCTCCCTCATCCCCACACGTTCAGTCTCATGATTATAAGAAATGCAAATGAACTGGTTTAAGTGCTGCTGTGTTTCTGTAAGTGTTTTACAGGTCTCTCTGTGAAAACCTCTTCAGGTTTCCCTCTGCCCACCTGACAATGCTGGGATGTGTTCCTGGCAGAAGTCGGGTCTGGGAGGTTATTGAGGCACTTTCCCACCTTAACCTGCATTCCCTTCCGTAGGAAGAGTCCTTCGAAATGAGCAGGCACGTGACAGTTTTGGGAATCTAAAGAAGGCCTGGGGTGTAAAATGTAAAAGCCAAGTAATGAAGGCTTTAGCTGTCTGAGGGGGAAGATGCTGTACTGGAGGAAGGTGGGGAGGAATCCACTAATTTGATTTTGCAGAAGTGAAATAATAAACTGGTTTAAATTCCACCACCAACCACCCTTCCCCACCCAATGCTGCAGTTGCTGCAACCTAAACTTTTCCTCCAAACAAAGATCTTCCCGGAGTATTAATGGCAGTGCCTTCCAGGAGTTCTGTGCCTATTAATAAGCTGACAGATGGCTGTAGTTTCTGATGAACCAGATTCGGTTTCATTGATTAATCTGTTTTCTCCCTACCCCAAAGGACAGGCACAGCTGTGCCGACCAACAGCTGCTCTTGCACAGACCTGATTTCCACAGGCACATCTGCCTGCCTGGCGAGGAAGCGATCCCGGCACTGCTGCCCTCGGGAGGCTGGGAGGGAGCTGGTCTGGTGTCTCTGCTAAGGCAGAAGGGAGAAGCAGGGCAGGCAAGGGCTCCCCATTTGGGAGCTGAGGGACTGGGAGGAGTCCGACCTTGTGGTCCCCATTGCAGTCACACTGTTAAAACAACCCGATGTGAGTGAAATCAGGGAGGTCAGTGGGAAATTTGGAGCTGACCTCTGGTCATGGTCCCCAAGCCTGTGTATTACTGGAACCGATTCCCATGACTCATATGGGGAGACCTGGTGGAGGCAGCAGGGTTGCAGCACATGGGGCTGGGACTTGGGAACACGCAGCCCTTAGTCCTGTGCCTCTTTTACAGGGTGACTGCCAAGCTCCAGGGTAGGAACTCAAAGTACCTCAGAGCAACAGCAATGGGGTGTCACAGCTGGAATCTCCTCTGCTCTGTGCTTCCTCTCCCATTTATGATCTCGATGAGGCACAGCACCACATAATGTTGATTTCCTCCCCCGCACCCCTCTGGATTTACATTTATTCATATGCCATGTTCTCCTTTCACCTTCCCTATGGCTTCTCCGAGAAGATTGCTTGTATTAGTTTCCCGACAATGTAAAGGTCAGCGATGAAAAGAACTGTGTACTTTTTTTTTTTTGCCCTGAGGCAGAGGAAGAGCTCTGTTCCAGACTTTCCGCTTGCAGAGAGCTGGGATGTTTTGAAAAATTGTTTCTTATTTTGGACTGACTTGGGATGGAGCTTGTGATTCTCTGCTATGACCTCTCCCTGGAGCGCAGAGACGCTGCCATGTGTGGTTAAAATTTAACATGCTTGAAATAGTTCCTCCAGGCGAGCTGTGGGACTCAGCCTCCCTCGGTTCTGGTCCTGTGCCAGCTGCCTGTTCCCCTGCAATCGCCTCTGAGCTCTAGAAGAGAGACCAGAGTCCCCTTGCTGTGCCTTTTGTGGGGTATCCTTTGCACTGCAGACAGATGAGATGTGACTGTTCCAAAAGGGACGTTGATCAGCCCTGGGACTGTGCATGTTTGAGGTCACTGTCTGGATAAAAGCTCACAACTTCCTTCACACAAAAACTGATTACAGAGAATAGAAAATGTCTCATAGAATGGTTGGGATTGGAAAGGACTTTGAAGGTACTCCAGTTTCAACCCCTGCCAGGGGCAGGGACACCTTCCACTATCCCAGGTTGGTCCAAGCCTGGTTCAACCTGGCTTTGAACGCTTCCAGGAATGGGGCAGCTGCACTTTCTCTGGGCAACCTTTGCCAGGGCCTTACCACCCTCACAGGGAACAATTTCTTCCTAATATCTAATATCTACCCACCCTTTGCCAATTTGAAGCCATTCCCTCTCATCCATCTCAACCACTACCTGCTGTTGTCCAAGTCCCTCTCAGCTACACAACGGGAGTGTTGTTGTAAACTGGGTTAATCAGCACTTTCTCATCTTCAGCCTGGGACTAGAGCTGAGCTCAGCTGCCAGCAAGGGAGAAAGCAGAGGGATCTGCACACAGATCGCAGGGCATCTCCTTGTGCCAGGCTCAGCTCTTTCAGTGTGTTAAAGTAGCCGTGTGGTTTGTGCAGGCAGCCAAGAGCTGCTCAAAATGCACTTCCAGGTGTGCCCCGGAATGGCTGGGCTTGGCACTTTTCAAATCCGACACTGTGCTCCCAAATCACCCTGTTCTCCATGAGCCCCTGGTGCAGCTGGGCTGGAGAACGTCCTGGTGTGGGGAAACACTGCTGGGAGCTGCTGCCCTCTTCTGCAGGATGCAGTCAGAGCTGTGTGTGGAATGAACGACTTTAATGCTCTCTTGGTTTGCCATTAAGGAATTGAAAGTTTTGTTCTTGCTGGGTTTTTTTTTCAGCCTGGACTTCCATGATGTTGGAATAATGAATGTCATAGCCTCACCTCTTGTTTTTCTCTTGCAGCTGAATTAAAAATAAAAACAGTTTCCTGTGCTTTTTTTTTTTTTTTTTCAAATCCCACTTGGGTTTTAACTCTGAACGAACTATTTATTATGCTAAATATGGTGAATAAAGGGAAACAAAGAAAATGTTCTCTGTGCACCTGCAGAAAGAGAACCAGGATGGACCAGCCTTGGCTGGGACAGGGCTCTGGACCCAGGCACCTGCCCATGTCCTGAGTCCGAGCTCTGCTAAACTTCTGGCAGTGATCTGGTATTGTTTGATCGCAATCTTTTTACCAAAAAAAATAGAAACAAAATAATAAAAAGCAAACTTTCATAACTTGATTTTGAAATCTGATTACACTTTTAATCTTAGTTTGCCTTTTTATGATGCATGTTCTTATACAAAGGTGCTGCCACATTCCAGCAGAGGAGGAACAGGTGTGTGTGGCTTGATGCCATAAGGACCTGAGCTTTTTAAGCTTTGGGGCTTGTCAGGAATACTGGATATTGTCCGTCTGCATAACATAATGCTTTTGTGCATAAATGGAAGTCTAGGGCTGCAGCCAGACAGCATCACAGAAAACGAGGGTGCTTGCCTTTGGGCAGCTGGAAGCTGCTTGAAAAATAGAGCTGGAGTCTCCTTCCTGAGACCCCAGCAAAGAGCCGTGAGCGCGTTTTAGTTTCTCTGGCTCGTTGCGGGCTGGCGCTGAAGGTGGCATCCCCGTCATCCTCCCCCGGTGCCGGGTTACGGCTCCGCACCGGCCCCGCGGCGGGGCTGCGGCTGCCGGGGGCTCCGGAGCCCTTCCCGCTGGGACGCGCTGTCAGACGGACGGGGATGTGTGGGAAGGGGGAAATGACCTTTTCTCTCTCCTCTCCAGAGAAGGGCAGTGCTCAGCCGATCACCCGCTAGATGTCACGGCTGGGGCTGGGTTGGGGCTGCGGGCGCTGCCGGAGCCCGAACGCCCGGAGAGGAAAAATCCCACCCTTTTTTCAAGCTCTGTGACAGTTTGTAACCGACATCCTTTAAAAACAAGCCATAAAATTATTTAGATTCCTTAAAAAGGGGGCAAAAAGCAGGTGTGGGGGAATATTTGAACAGACACAGGCTCCCGGCAGGAGAGGGCACTGTGTACTTTGCTATATCCGAGGGAATGTGCAGTCGGGATGAGCGGATTTTAGGCGGAAAGCTGTACAGCCGCAGAGCAGGCACCCCACTGCCCCGGAGGTGTGACCAGCCCCGTGCCATGGACAAAAGCTCCGAGGACAGAGCTCGTGAGAGTGGAGCTGCTCCTGCTCCTCTTCCCACACCACGCTGGTTTGGGTTAAAAGCTGCTGTGAAGCTGATGCTGGGTTACAGTGGGCAGAGGGGCTGCTGAGGGAAGGGGCTGGGATGAAGGCAAAGCCAGCATGGGGAGGTGGGAAACAGGGCTCCATCATAGGCAGCATCTGCATTGCTCTGCAACAAAAGCATCCTCACCAAATATGTGCAAATACCTTGAATTTAAGCTGCTTTTCTCCCTCACCAACTGTATTCTGTATCATAACCATAATTTACCTGTTTGCTTTAATGTAGGGCTTCCATCTGGGGGAAATGCAGTTTCACTGGAAACGTGTGTTCAAATTAACTCTCTTATCCTTTGTTTTCTTCTGTAAAATAACTCCTGTTGTGTTATAATGGGGGAAAATTGCTGGGAAGGAACCCACCCAAACTGCCTGTCTCATGGACTTGGCTTTTAATGGAGGCAGGCTTGATGCAATTCTCTACTTTAGTTTTATTTTAGCTCTACAGATCTGCAAGGAAGGATTTCAAGTATTGGGTTTGTTCAGCACTAAAGGCAAGCTCATCACTTTCTTGTGCTCTCAGAATGACCCCCAAACCCTCACAGGGAACAGCCTGTTTAGTTCAGCATTTGTATTTCTGGTAAACATTAATGGGAGCTGCTGGTGTTCAGGCTGTCATTCAGTTTTAAGGATTTTATTTCCCTTTCAGGTTCTTCCCAAGGCGTGTTTCCATGTGGGACTTTCGTCTTTGCAGAAGGACAAGGCTTTGACTTTAAAATAGGGAAAATGTTGAGAGCTCCTGGGATCCCTCTGGAAATGATCAGTGTAACAAATGCCTGCTGCTCGGCTTGAAGCGAGCTGTCGTGTTTAGCTGCATTTTGGATGGTGTCTATAAACACAGCAGCTGTCTGCATGCGAACGGGACTTTCCAGCAGTGCATGATATGAAAAGAATCTTATTACCAGTTAAAAAAAAAGAAAATGCAAGAAAGGCTCAAAGAGCTCGGATGATGCCAGCTTCCTATCAGCTCCAACAGCAGTCTAGACATCTCGGAGAGTCATCAGACTAATGTGATGTGCGTGAGGCATTTACAGCTCTGCGTGCCTTAAAGACAGCTGGGAAAAGGGAGCTTTCCTCCAGAGATCGGCACAGCTCCTCAGGGCTCCTGCTGCCCTCTGTCCCACTTCTCACCTATTGCTTCCTCTCCTGCCTGGGCTGGGGTGTCAGGGGTCACCTCTCCAACGGGGCACAGCCCGGGATGATGATTTGCTTTTAGCGTCATTAACCTCGCTGACACCTTTGCTCAGAAACCTCCCGGGTTTTTGCAAACCCTCCTGGGGCAGGGCCATGGTCGCTCCGTTTTGGCTGAGCCCTGTGGCCACGGGAAGGGCTGAGGCTGTGGGAGCTGCACAGACACTGTCAGGAGGTCGGACACCTCCACTGCCCCCTGCCCTGGGCCTTTCCTCAGGGTGGGGATGGGACAAAGCCAAGGTCTGATTCCACTCCCAACATTTCCCCCAGCCACAAGCTGCTCTTCCATCTGCTCCAAAAACTGCTGTGCCGGGGTACCCTGAGGTAGGACAGCTTGTTCTGCCAGGGACCATTCCTGAGTCGAGTGTCCCCGTCACCTCCTGAGCCAGGCTGCTCTTTGGGGCAAGAATAAACCATCTCCCAGCTGCAGGACTCACTTTGTAAAATATTACAAAGTTTTGGGAAAAAAACCCCCAATCCCTTGCTATTTAGGAAGTAATTTACTTGCTTGAGTGCAAAGAGAGGGATCTAAGTGGATTTTGTGCCATCCCTCATGACCAGCTGAGCCATGGGCGATGGATGCCTCAGGGAAAACTTGACTCTGCCTGCACTGAGGAGGTTCCCAAAAAAGAAATACCAAAACACCAGAGGAAAGACTGCTTTCATGATAATTTCTGGCCCATCCAGAGGGAGAAAATGTCAGGAATTTCCCAAGAATATCTGTAGTCTTCAACTTTCCAGCTGAACTCCAGAGCTGTCTGGGATGGAGGAGCACCAGAGACTGCAGGTGTCCTGCCTCCCCTCCAACACCCAGACCTGGCATTTCTCACAGGGCTCTATTTTTAATGAGATTCAACAAAATTTATTTGGTGCTTCTGGGTTTTTTGTTCTTCTGGTTTGTGTTGACAGTAGCATGTTGGGCTGGATACACGGCTTCATTGTTTGCATGTTACAAGGGGGAAAAGCAGCAAGAAAATGGTGAGGCTTGAAGAAAGCTAGCTGTTCTTTGCTATCATTTTTGGGGAATACAACACAAAATTCACTAGTCCCAAGCAAAGGTACCAAAGAAAGAGGGAAGGAAAGAGATATGTCACTTAACATGTTCATTTCCCTAGGCAAAGCAAGCAGGTAGCAGCAAACAGTGGAAGGAATAAATCCATGTTCTTATTCAAACTGATAAGTAAAATGCTTATTAAAAATGCAGTGAGTGATCACTTTAGGGGGCTTAAAATTATGGCCCTAAAAAGCCCCAACACCTTACTGGTTTGAAGGTACATGACTGAGAGTGGTTCCTATCAAATCATTTTGGCACAGAGCCATTTCCCAGTGGTCAGGGAGGAACAGCCAAAGGCCACAGCACCAACCCTGCCTCGGATGGTGCCATGAGCTGGGGATGGCAGGATGCCACAGCACCAACCCTGCCTCGGATGGTGCCATGAGCTGGGGATGGCAGGATGCCACAGCCTGGGGACAGCGGGGCAGACAAGGCTTTTTCCTGGGGGTTCAATGCAAGTTACTCCAATTGCATGGAAGTCAGGGTTGATGTTCGAGTTACCCACCCGGCCCTGGTCCTGCTCGGGCCAGGGCAGAGGCTTCCAGCAGCACTTGGAACATGGATTTGCTCTTCCCTGCACCCACTGCTGGAGCTTTGTGCTTCATTGCAGAGAGCTGAAATCACCCCTCAGGTCGGGATCCTGCCTGCGGGGTGGGGGATGCTGAGGGTGGGTGAGTCCCTTCCTCTCACCTCATCCCCCCAGCCATGGAGGATTTTCATGGCTGGAGGGGAGCAAGAGGAACCAGGGGTGCCTGGTTCAGTCCAATAGGGCAAAATTTTGGTGAGAATAAAGATAGTGAGTGAGCCCTGTCCCGCTCTGATCCTGCCAGGGAGGAGGGGGTTGAGGCACGGCCAGCACTGCAGGGCCAGCCTGGCCCAGCACAGGGGACAGAGAGGGACAGCAGCATATTAAACCCTCTGATTCAATAATTTTTTCCTAAATGTCACTTGAAGAGAGTGGTCATAATGTTGAGTCATTACCAGCCATTTGCATGTACAATAACAACAGGGAAAAAGATAAAAAAATCAATACCAGGATCAATGGAGAGCTCCCTGCTCTGGGTCTTTTGCCTGGAGCTTATCATTAGCAGACACTCACAGAGCAGAGTGCTATTAATTAGAGGAAGCATTTGCAATCCATGGGAAATGACTGGCAGGTGGAAAACCCTTGAATATTTTTTAACTGAGCTTTTGGAGGTGGGTTTGTTTTCCCTTTCACTTCTGGACTCCTCAGTGTCCTGAGCGAAGCGTCTCCCTCCCACCTGCGTTTTGAAGAAAGTTTTCTCACCTGGAATTATGGGAAAGGATGACTTTCCAAAACACGTGAGGAAAAGTCAGGGACAGCTCTGCTTGAGTTTAACCCCTCTCAAATCACTGGGCAATGAACCTCTGATGCTCCTCTCTTGCACCCTTTCCCCCAGCACTGCTCACAGCCTGGTGTAGCGCATAAATAACAAACACTTCTGTTGTTTTTGCAACAGCAGCTGATGGATTTCCAGGAGAGGGGGCTCTGGGCAGACAGAGCATCCTCCAAGTGCTGCTGGAAGCCTCTGCCCTGGCCCGAGCAGGACCAGGGCCGGGTGGGTAACTCGAACATCAACCCTGACTTCCATGCAATTGGAGTAACTTGCATTGAACCCCCAGGAAAAAGCCTTGTCTGCCCCGCTGTCCCCAGGCTGTGGCATCCTGCCATCCCCAGCTCATGGCACCGTCCAAGGCAGGGTTGGTGCTGTGGCCTTTGGCTGTTCCTCCCTGACCACTGGGAAATGGCTCTGTGCCAAAATTCAGCTCCAGAGACCCCAGCCCACCCACTGCAAACAGCAGTTATAGATCGGCAGTGAGAAAAGTACACAATTAACTACAAAAAATCCAATTATTTTGTTTATTGTTGACAGTTCTGTGAGCTAAAGGGAAGACAAAATTCAGTGCATGTGTTGAGGGACGGCTGTGTCATGGCTATGCCGAGGTGAAGCTGTTCCAGGGGCTGCTCATGGACTTGTGTTGGGTGAGGACCTCAGCAAGCTTTATTTTTCTTTTAGCATTTTGGGGGAGTTACAACAACTTTATGAGTGTGAGAGTGTACACAATCCTGCCTGGACTAGCTGGGCTGTGAGCCTGGCTCTTGGCACTCTGTTTGCTTTATTGTCTGCGGTTGAGCATTTACTTTAATTAAGAAACAAACACTGAAACCACATTCGAGATACTCTTCCTCCCCTGCATCATGGTTTAGCTGATCCCAGGCAGCCTCTATTAGGTGGCTTTGTATTTTGGGTTTTTTTTCTTACTTGCTATTACTACCATGAAAGCATTTACAGGCCCCAGGGAAGATGGGGAAAAAAAATCTCTTTAAAAGCAGCAATTATTCTTAGTAAAATATTCTAAATAATTCATTGCTTACTGGCTGTAGTGCACTATTAAATGCCTTTTAGCTACTACTTGTATAAACTCTTAAAGCCCTGATTCAAAGCCAAGCTCAGGTTAATGATACAGCATTTCTGTGGGAAGCTCCGTGCGCCCGATGGAGCAGCTCCTGCAAAAGCCCCACGGAGCTGGACACAGAGAGGTCTGTGTGGGCAGGTGCCAGTGTCACCGTGCTTGGTTTTCACCATATTCTCAGGATTTCTGGACCTAGGAAGTCTCCTCATTCTTGGCCACCTTCTGGAGAAGCTGGGTGGATGACGTCCTGTGTTGGTGTAATGCTCTTCCAACAGCAACCCACGGGATTTAAGAACGTGACAACTGCTTAAAAAGCATGAAGGAAAGAGCCACAAATGTGAAGGCAGCAGTGGCTCTGTTAACCTGCCTCTCCAGCAGCCTGTTCTCCATACACTGGAGATAAAGGAGAGCAGACTGGGCTCAGCACAGCACCAGGCACTGCCATTCAGTGTAGTGCGAGGGTTTTTTCTCTTATTTATCATATGCCTGCCCACCTCTGCCATGTATTTGTTTCTGTTTGCTTTAATCCCATCCCATCACTTCAGCCCCTAAGTCTGATCCAGATGAAGTCTTGCTTGTCTGACAAAAACTTTACCTCAACGCTGGTAAAAAACTGTGTAAGAGGACAGACCTGGGCACAGCATTAGACTCAAGGCATCTGCCTCCAGCTCATCTCTTCCAGTGTCACTTTCGGGTGCAGCTATAAAGAAAAGGCTGAAAGATACTGCAGCACAAAAATTTAAATTTACATTTTCCATGTAAAGCTTTTTTTAGTTGCCTATTAGCAGGTATTAGCATCTCTTTGCATCCTTAACATCTGGGTAAAAAGGAAAAGCTATGACACGGCTCAGCAGCCACCAGGTCCATCAGGTCCCAAGGCCACTTCCATCAGCAATTCAAGCAGTCTGTAGGATGGGACGTGTTTCCAGGAAAAATGGCTGGCGGAACCAATCAAAGGTTTTCCAGTTTCATTCCTGTTTAAAAGACGAACGTTGCAGAGTTTCAGCAGGCACTGAGCTGTTTATTTTGTCATTTCAAGTGAAAATAGTTCAATTCATGATTTAAACCTTAGAACTCTTTGCAGAGCTGATCCAGGTTAGTTTCCAAGAAACAATAATTTGTTCCTAGACCTGACGAAAACCCATCTCAGCTGCTGGCCCTCATCCAGATGCTGCTTATCCCATGGCCCTGGGATCTCTTCCTTCAGATCAGCCAAAGACCCCGGATTTGCAGGGTTTGGCTCAGGGTGCTGTTTGGGAACCACAGACACGACCTAAGTTCTGTTCCCCCGAAGGTCTCCAAGTATTTCACAAATGGTGACCTTCACTTTATCTCTTGGAGGTAGGTAAATAGTAATATATTAATTTTACAGATGACTAAACAGCGTAGAGCGTTTAAATGATTTGGCCAAGGTCAGAGCAGCCAGCAGTGGGGCTGGGAGGAGATCCAGTCCTGCTAAATCCCATCACCTCCTCCCACAGCTCAGGGCAGGCCCTGCCTTTCACAGAGCTCAGTGGCATGGGGTTGAATTTAAATGGATCTCAATTTCATTTACAGCAAACTCCATGATATAAACTGGGGGTTTCGGAGCAAATCTTTTATCTGGGCATTTTTTAAGGACTGTGTCATTTAAAATTGCACTTGGCAGAAATCGGGCTCTTAGAAATCAGAAAATAAGCTGCCTCCTGAATGACAGCTATGAGGGAACAGGCGAGTTAAGGGATTAATTTGTTTGATTAAATCTTTAAAGAGTTTACTGAGAGTGCAGACAGGCCTGCAGATTATAGCATGGGCGCAGTGGTGGGCAAAGGAGTTATTTAGATAGAGCCCACGTGCTATCTTTCATTTTTCTCAGTCCATAATTACTTATAAATAAAATAGAAGCAAAACCACAACCGAGGCTGCAGAATTAGTTGCCGTGCTATTTTTGCTCCTCCAGGATAATAAAACAGTGTGAATGGCTGATGGCAACAGTGCTTCCTGCAGCCACCAGCACCCTGACACGGGAGCTCCAGGGAGAAATCAGTGCCACAGCCCAGATGGGCTTTTGGTAAAATCCTTTTTACCTTCCCAAACATTAAAGCAATCACTGAAAGCGCACGTTCAGGATAGGGACAGGCTGAAGAAACTGAAGTTTTTGATCATGTTAATGAGCTCTGTTTTCATGAAGGCTGAGAGGCTGGAATGCCCCATTTGTCGCCAGGTTTTGCTGAGCCCCTGGGAAGCTCTGCTGGAGCAGCTTCCGAGAAGGGGTGTCCGAGTCACCGGCCGCTGGCTGCTGCCGTCGGGAAACATAAACACATTTATTTAAGCCAACGGTAATTAATGTGGGGTTTTTCTTCATTTTTTTTCTATGATATGCAATGCAGCAGGAACCCAGCAACACAGGTTTCTACTTTATTTAATGACTGTGAATGCAGCATTTCCCTGCCAGCCCACGGGCTGCGAGGCAGTGGCTGCCGCAGAGCAGCACCTGAAGGAGCTGGTTATTGACTGACTCTTCTTCCCAGGAGCAGGAGGCTTTTCACAGTGTGCTACCGCGGGGTAAGGTGCTGCTAACCAGGGACACCTTCCCTCCACCAGCCTTTCATGGGACATGTTAGGGACAGGTGGAGCTGGATCCTCTCTGCACCCTCTGGCCTAGGGCTGCTCTCAGCTGCATTAATCACCTCAGGGCCAATAATCCTTTGCCCAATTTGTCGTTAGCTGCCCAGAAAGAGGGATGAGCTCGTTACACTGCAGCACTCTGCCTGATGGCCCTGGGGTGAGTCTAAATAAGGGACGGCCTCCAAAATCCAAGGTTTGCAGTGTGGCTGAGGTTGGAGGTGGGCTGAGTTTATGAGGTATGAGTAAAGATTTTTGTCTTGATTGCAAGTTTTGAAGGGCTGTGAAGCTGCTGAGTTGGACCTTTAAGCTGCCTAAAGGAGATGCCAGATGAGAAATATGAAGTTTTTAATATAAGAAACTACAGAGGAGCTCTGGGTATTTAAATGCCTCACCAGGCACTTGGCGATCCTGTGCCAGGCTCGTGAAAGGCTCGTGTGTGGGGTCAGCACCTGCCTTGTGAGACGGATGGCTCAGGTGGGGAGCCCTGTGTCCCCCTGGGTTGGTGGCCACATGGTGAGTCATTCAGAGTGGAATCCACACAGGATATGTCCCTGAGCACAGCTGTGAGGAGTGGTGTCCTCAGCAGCCCCTTATCCCTGCCCCAGTGTCCTGACAGAGCTCCCTGTCCCATGCCCTCAGGAGGAGCTGTTGGAGGGGTTCACTGTGTGTGGTTTGCTCTGCTAAAAGGATATAAGTGACTGCTCTGAGGGGACTGGTGCCAGCCATGGGGGAAGTGCTGGCATATCCTGAAAGTTTGGGAACCTTCCCTAAAGCTTGAAGGCACCATGGAGCTCAGGGGTGGGGCTCTTTTTGGAAACATTTGGCATGGGAAAGGGTGCAAGTGGCCAAATGATGCTGTTGCTGTCATAGGCTTTCAGAAGCCTTGGAAGGACTTTGCTGCAGGTGGCAACTCAGAGCCTCCCCCTCTGTGCTGAGGTCCATCAGCCCCTGCTGCTTCGTTCCCTCGTGTCTGATTTGTGAGATGGGGTTTGGTTGGTGTCCCCCCATGAGCCCTGTCCACACAGATGTGCTGTGTGCCAACCTGCTGGGCTGGACTTGCTTGGTGGGGGTGATGTTTCACAGCAATGCTGAAGCATCACTGCACTACTGACAGAGCAGCTAATGGATGTGAACATCACTCTTGCTCTTTGTTTGCAATTAATGCTGGGTTTGTGCCTTGACCTCTTGTTTTTTTCAATGCACACAGACCTGTTCTAAACCATTAACCTGACAGCCAGTGAGTAGTAGCCTTTATTTTGTTGTTTTCAAAACAATAAAAGTCCTTTTCTGGAAAATGAATAGAAGATCAGGTTATTAAAATCCTGCAGGAGCACTGTGGTGAGGCACTGAAAACCCAAGGTCTCACTCTTAATCCCAACTGAGGACAGCAGAGCTTTGCTGGTTCGTGTCAAGGCAAGGGTCTGACTTACAGGTTTGGGTTTGCTCTGGGACAGGATGTAGCTGGGCTGGTGTTGATGATGAATTCCCATTTTCTTCGTGCACTGATGACCTGGGGGTACCACACGGTTTGATTGAAAAGTGGTGTGTTCACTGTAAAATGGCAGGCTTTCAACACGAGCCCTGTCCAGTAGGATTTCCCACATCTGACGATGCACAAGTTGTGTAGTGTGATCCATGGTGAGCAGGAGCTGGATACACAGCACATATAAACTTACACAAATTTGAAATTTCTAGTGTGAAATATAAAAATTGAAAACCAACTGTGTTTCCCACTATCCTTGTCAAAACAATGGTGGTGGGACAAATTCAGAATATCTCTCCTGAAGAATGGCAGAGGCTTCACGTTCCTGTGGTGTTACTCAGAGCAAGATGAATCTTTGCAGCAAGTCTTTATAGAGCAAAGAGTTCCTGTGCAGCAAATGGCCCTGAGCTGTAATTTAATTGCAGTTCTGACTTTTTTTATTGTTATTATTCCAGAAGCAGTTGGGACTCCTGTGCTATTCTGCTGTTAAATGCATATGTAGGCAGCAGTCTGGCAGGAGCAAGCTTACGGTGTAAAAAGAGCTGTCCTGGGGGCCTGACTGTCTCTGGGATAAGGTTTAAACTCAGTTTCTTCACGAGTTCTCCCAAGCCCTTCCCTGAAGGAAGGGATGGGGCAGAAGAGCAGCAGGGAACACCCCTGCTTCCACTGAGAGCATCGCTGCCATTCCATAGCTTTGGGTTGTAGGGAGAACTTGTGAGACTTCTGGGTGGCACAACCCAAAAATGCACAAGATGCAGCATGGAGGTAGAAACAAATACCAAAGCTATAATATTTTAGTTCTGTTGTGAAGGCTGAATCACTTGAAGAGAGAAAGGGAGTTACAATATTTTGTCCTTGTTTGCAGTTTTAAGTATAGTCCCCCTCTGCTTTTCTTGTTACTGCAGCATAAGTATTTAGCAAAGCATTAATCTTGCTTGTCAGTAATAACATGCAAATTAAACACCTGCTCTAGGAATCTGTAGTGCTTTGTTCCATTAGATGGTATTGACATGTCAGGTATTTGGACTTTAATTCAGAAAAATGATGCCATTTTCATTTATCTCCCCTAATGAAGAATGAAGGTGTGCACTGATACAGGGCTGCCCACAGCAACGCAGCTAAAAGTGAAAAACAATACTTAATATAGCCACTAAATTACATGTGACATCTCATTTAAAGATAAACAGCCTGAAGGCATATGTCCAAGTGGCATTGATGAAATTTTTAAACGTTCCTTTGAATTTTCATTTAACCACCAATTTGGTAGTGAAGGCGCTGTGCTGGCTGGGAGATGTAACACGTTGCTGCTTTAAATGTGAGCTGAAAGGAGAAGTAGGAGAAGGCTGCAAGTCCAGAGGGACGTGGATGTGGATTGGCCCAGACATTCCTCTCCAGTCACATGGGAAATTAGGAACTGTGCCCAGTAGATGGTGGCCGTGAGATGGGTGGAAGCAGTTCCTGTGCTGTGAGATGTCAAAGCTCCCTTGTCCCCACCTGCACGGTGACACTGGTGCCAGAGGCTGGGCACAGCACGAGGGGGCTTCAGCCTTGCAGGGCTGTGTGTGACTGTGAACGACGTCCCCTGGTCTCATGAGCTGCAGGCTGGACACTGCTGAGCCCCCACTGTGTCACATCTGACCCCTTTTGCACACCTTGCTCTCCAGCTTTCCATCATTTTCTGGAAAAGCTCAGATCCCCATGGAGAAATGTGGTTACAACAAGGGGGAATGGTTTTAAACTGGAGGAGTAGGTTTAGACTGGATATTAAGAATTCTTCCCTGTGAGGGTGGTGAGATGCTGGCCCAAGTTGCCCAGAGAAGCTGCAAATGCCTCATCCCTGGAAGTGTTCAAGGTCAGGCTGGATGGGGCTTGGAGCAACCTGGTCTAGTGGAAGGCGTCCCTGCCCATGGCAGGGAGCTGGAACTGGATGATCTTTAAGGTCTCTCCCAGCCCAAACCATTCCATTATTCTATTAAATGTTCCTTGGCAATTTAAATGTGGAAATTAGGTCCTATTTTCCATCTTAGCAGGGAAGCCCTCTGCATTTGAAACTCATCCTGTTCCTTACTTGCTCTTTTTTTTTCTCCATCTAAATAATCCCAGTTCATTCCTTCTTTTTCCATGAGTTTTTCAGGCAGGTTTTGTTTTCTTCTGGACCTGTTGTGATTGGCTTTGCTGTGTCTCACCCAGCTAGACACAGTAACTGGGCTGAGGTTCTCCCAGTGCAACACAGAAGGAAGATCCCTTTTGTAGGGTCATGTTCTGGCAATAGAAAGCCCACATCTTCAGCAGGGCTTTATCCTGTGACTTTGCTGGTGTGGGCAATCTGGGCTGTTGAGAAGCAAACTTTGTTTGTGTGTGCAGTTGGGGTTTTTTGGGATCTTCCACAGCCTGTTCCTAGAGGCAGGCCCTGGGGCAAAACATCTTGTGACAGAAACAAAGACTTCCAGAAGGAAGGCACAGAGTGCCATATTCTCCTGCCAATACGTGCCCATCTCTTGAAGTCACTGCTGGAACTGGTGTCTCTATAATGTTTTTCCATTGTTTTTGGATGACAGCCTTTGCTTTACTTTCAACTAATTTCTTTTGAAGAATGCTCCAGAGACGAGCTTTGTGATTTATTTTCATCCAGATCTCCTGAATTTGTACCAGAGATTTTTTTGTTTGCTTGCTTGTTTTCCCCCAGAAGGTAGCTGGCAGCAGCAGGAACAAGCTCATGCAGAGGGTGCTTTTGTGGCCAGACACTGAACACACAAATGACCAGGCTGCAGATCTTCAAAAGCATCCAGCAGCATGAAAAAGCCATGCTGGAGGCAAACAGCAGGCACTGCTAGACCATTCCCTCCAAATCTTTGATTAGTCACATTTAATGGGATTTCTTCTCATGCTTTTGAGCTGCTCAGCAATGCTGGAGTTTGACCAGCATTCATGGTCACCCATTACTGGCTCCAGCCAACCTCCATACAATCACTGAATGTTTATTTGTGTCTCCTTGATAGATGTCAGGCTCAATCTAAGACACAGCTCTCAGCATTTCCTGGTATGGGGTCACTAGGATCCAGCTCTGGGAAAGATCGCATACTTCTACTTGTTCAGTCTTGATTTTGATCAGGAGAAGAGTCGATGTTATTGCATCATTCCTAAAACTCACCCTCCCCTTTGGCTTTATTTTTTAAAGAGTATAAAGCAATTTGACACAACAGGCTGTGCTTTGTTGGTTCTTATTTTTGCATCTTGCAATGTGACAATATCCATAATAAACACAGGCTGGGATTGCTTGTGGAGAATCTACCCTTATTTTGGATATATCCTTTCCTTTTCCTCCAAAGACGTTTAAACCTTGCCTTATTAAAAATAATAGAAATGCATTTCCCCTCACATAAAATATTAAAAGCAGTTTGATGGGTTTTATTGTTTAATAAATAGTTTGCACTCCCAAGGCTCTTTCCAGCAGAGAATATGAGTACTTCACAATCCTTTCCGGTGTCTGGCCATGCACGTTGCCTCCAGCAAAGAGAGTTCTTAATTCGCAAAGTACCTCCCGACGATGTGCAATCGTCAACCCCGGCCCGGCGCGCTCTAATCGCGCCTGGCACGAGCTGGCCCTGCTGTCGTCCAAGCCGCGGGGAAGTCAGACATTTCCATACCCACCGAATCTCTGGGTATTTCCTGATGGAGACAGCAGCCCGTTAGAAGCTGGACCTACTCCACAAACCAAGCAGGAATGGGGTATTTCTAAGAGCAGCCTCGTTTATTTACACCACGGAAGTATCTGTGTATTTTGTAGCCGTTCATTTACCTACCTCCCCCGGACCACAGGACTTAAGGTTTTTCCGTGTTTCCTCTTGTCCAGCTGGGAATTGAGGCCCAGAGAGAGGAGGGAGCTGCTCAAGAGAGCCCGAGGCAGAGCCAGGAAGCCAGGGAGGTGCGCGGGCACTGCGGCCTCATCCCTGCTCCGGCTTCTCGCTCACGTTTCCCTGAGCTGTGCAGCCCTGTGACAAGTGACATTTAGCAAATCATGTCAAGCTGAGGATTTGTTGATATGATTCTTCTGGCTTGATGGGAGGGGGTGGGGAGGAGGAAGCCTCTTGTTTAACAAGAAGAACTAGGCAGAAAAACTCTCCCAGGTCTCTTTTCTACAGCAGCAAATACTTGCAAAAGCAATAGAGCTGTGCAGGGGAGTTGGGCCTCTGCTGATCTTCCTCCACCTCTGTCTCTGCAGCTTCATGGCAGGTGTTGCTGTGGGTCACAGACGATGACTTGCAATGTTTCGGTGGCCTTGCCTCCTTTCCCCAGCACAGTGCAGGTTATTTGGGAATGTTGAGGAGCAGCCCCTGCCAGCCCGGCCTGAGGATAGACCTCTGTGGTCCCACCACTCAAGGAAACTTAGATTTCATAATAAGATGCTGAAAAGTCACTATTACACAGTTGGTTTACGGGGCCCTTTGTGTATATTTTCTGATTCACATGACTCCTGCGGATGGCAAATGTGGGGCTCTCTTGGCCCACAGACTGCGGCATCCTTTAGCTGGGTGTTTATGGGTGATAGCTGCTGAAGAAGGGGGGGTAAGTGGTGATCTCAGCTCTTCGAGCTAAGGGAATGGGGTGTTTGAGACTGCTGTAACGAGAAGTGAGTGAAAATGGCAGCAGGGAATAGATTCTTAATTTAAATAATGAGCGCCCTTTGTTGCCTGACAGATGGTCATTTTCTGAGAAATGCAAAGTCTCTTTGGAGGGGTCAGATTGCTTGTATTTACATGGAATAATGAGGGAGAGGCACCGGTCCCAACACATGCTGTGTTTTTCACATTTTTCCAGGGGTATTCCCAGCTGTCTTTGAAAAGAGCAGATTTGATCCTTTGCAAACCTTGTGTGAATCTGACCACGAGTTATTGCATGAGGAAATCAAACAGTGATGGGAGTGTCTCTGATATTCAGGCAGCTATTATAATGCCCTTTAAGCATCTTTAGTTGCTAGAAAGGAAGCTTGATACTGATGCCAGAAAACATCTTGGGCCTGAATGTGCCTTTACTTGTGCAGGGCTGGCTGCAATCCAATATCCAGTTATCTGCACGCTGGTGGCGTCTCCGGGATTTAACACGTGGGAAGGCAGATGGATGGCAAAGAACTTGCTTGGGGTAGGGCACCTTCCTACACACTTCCTCCCTTGCTGCATCCGCTTTTAACGTAAGAACTAAAGATCAGGCACCCAGCACTCTGTTTTAACCACTCTTTTTTCCATCAGTTCTGGTGATGGGCAGCAGGGGTTATAGAGCAGGAGGGGGTTTGGGGTACACCAGGAACTCCTCGCTGTTTCGTGATATTTTAGCTGGGATGGTGGCAGCCCTGTTGGGCATCATATCTGCTCTGGCTGAGGTGTCTCAGTTGTCCATCTACTTCTCTGCAGTGTGCAGGTTCTTGCTGTTTCATCAAACAGAGCAGAAAGGGAAGCAGCCTGTCCCAAGCCAGTCCGGAGACAAAGATCCTGCTTGCAATGGCTCATTCTCCCATGATGTTTAAGAACTTTGTTGCTTCCTGGCCAAGGTCAATATTTTGTGTACACAAGCATTTGAAAGAGGTACAACACAAAGTGACCTTTGAAGGAGTAGTTTGACCATCCTTGAGCCCCCACAGAGGAACCCTTAATGGCAATTGGTGGCCTTCGCATGGTTCTCTTACTGTTCATCAGTCCCCACTTAGGCTGATGTTTTAGCCCCAGTGAGGCCCTTGCAGTCCCATTAAGCTTCTCCCAAAACAGCAAGGAAAACAAACACTGGTCTTGAACCAAAAACTTCCTAAATGGCACAGACCGTGCTCGGGTGTTGGGTTTCTGCCTTTTCCTGTATGTGGGTCGCCATTCTGCCCTATTTCTTCCAGTGCCAAAGAAGGATGAAGACTTTCTGTGGGTGAATGTGCATTGACGACAGAGTCCCACACACAGGAGAATGCAGCTTGCAGATATACCAAAACACCCCTCCTCTGAGCTCCCTTCAGCAGTGTAGGGATAAGTTTTGCTATCACACTTTTAAAAGGCTAAAAAAAGCCCCTAACACCTTCCCAACCTCCTGATTCTGAAAGTCTAGAAAGGCACATACAAGTTTGAAAACACTAAAGGCAGTGACTTTAGTTATGTTGTTCAGCAGCTGAGAGGTGCTCCCATAAAATTCAGCAGTTTTGTACGTCCTCACCATGTGTTCTTTAATCTCTGGGTAGCAATGTGTTTGGAAGAAGCCGAGGCAATCAACACCCATTTTTCACAGTGAATCAGCTACTGGTGTCAAATTCTGGTCTGTGTTTTGTGCCAGAAAAGGCTTGTTGTCGCCTAAATTTGGAGTGTGCCATGTCAGGCTGCAAAATCACTTGTTTCCTGGACATGGCCCTAAATTATATATTCCCTGTCAAGTCTTGGAGACTGAAACCAAAATTGTACTGACAGGGATTTTCCCCCTTTTGGTTAATTCCTCTCCAAAGGTGGTTGCCTGCTGTTTTCCATATACCCTGTGTTCAGACTGACAGAAAACAGATTTGGGCAGCATGGTGTCCCTGTCAAGGGTTTTGCCATTCTGTCGGCTGATGCTCCTTGCCAAGAGCTCTGTGCATCTGGGAGGGAGTTCCCAAGGACCTCAAATTGCTGGGCAGTTTGCAGAACACTGGCCTGATCTGCATGGTTTCCTGGCAGCATATGGAGGCATTGGCTTTGTTCTGGCATGGATAAGCTGTTACAGCTTATAAAACATTTTCTTTTAAAAATTGTGTTTTATCTGCTTGACCTGCAGAGAGCCAAACAAATGTGTTCACCAGTGGCATCCATGTGGACAGGACTTATTTGCAAGGCTGGGAAGAAAAGGAGGAAGGCAGGAGTGGCAGAGCAGTTGACTGTGTGTAGCATTGACACGGAGTGAAACCTATGACCAAAACCAAAGCACAAGTAAATTTTAAAGGTTAATATTCTAAATTTAGCTTCAAAGATGCTAAAAGAAGATGGGCAGATGTGATCACAACTGGTCAGTGATCTCACAGGCAGTGAAAAATTTGTGTGAAGCCAAATAATATTTTCGTGATCTTCTCCACCCCCTCACCCATGCAGGTTGTGTTTGTGCTCAGGGGTGACAATGGTGTGTACACGGGGTGGTGATGTCCAGGGCTGATCCACTGGTGTGCAATGGGATGCTCCTAAAGAACCTGCCCAGCTCTGTTGTGCCGTGTGTGAATGCCAAGGTAATGAAATGCCAAGGGCCTTCATTACACTTCCAAATATAAAGGAAACCTTCATTTATCCATGCCTGGAGAATCAGAGAGAAAATCAGCATCAAAGAGAGCCTCCTACTGAAACCATTTGATGTTATAAAGGATAAAGAGTATCTGGCAGAGGCCTTAGAGGGGGAAAATCTGACAGGCACTCAAGTGCTACGAGCAGTCCGGCCTTGTAGCCTCCAGTTTAAATGCTCCAAGAGTACGATCATAATGCACAGGGGCATTCAGAGCATAAATTGATGTTTTGTCTTTGCCTTTTTTTTTACATTGCACTAAGAATTTGCCCTGCAGCTCCTGGATTAATTAAATGCTGACAGTCTACCAGGATAGGGGTGGAGGTGCTCTCCTGCCCTTTGGATGTGTTGTGCAGAGTGGAGTACACAGTGCCCCTAGGAAACGAGCTTGTTCCATTAGGCAAAATCAATAAGGCAGAAATCTCTGTGAAATTCTTCTATTAAATTACAAATAGACTAAACCTCTGAACCAGGTGACAGTGATCATTGCTTTCATGTCCAGGACAGATGCTTGTGGGAGCACTTTGGTCAAATAGACACTCGCACTTCTGCAAACATCAGCTTCGGGCTGCTTCCTGTGGTGGCTGATTTTTTACTCCTTGGGCCATAAGAACAAAACTTTATTTTGCCTCTGTGCCTGTCAGCTGTTTTCTGGGGTACTTAGTGTAGCTGGTACACCCGTTCATGCGAACATTTACCACAGAAGATCATTTCAGGACAATAAATTCATGCTCTCTCCCCAAGAACGTCATCCTTAATGTCTAATTATCCTTGGCTGTAGCACAGAAGTTTTCTTATCACGCCAGTTTTATCTCAGATCCAAGCTTGGTGCCTTTTGCCACAGTGGGGCATGAAGAGCTCTTCAGCAAGTGACACCGGTGCCCAGGCACTGCCTGAGACGAAGCAGCAAACACGCCGTGCATTTACTGTCCTTGAGCAGCCCAGAGTGACACATTGCCTGCCATCAACTCTTTTGTCACTAATCTTTTAATATCACAATATTCTTTTTTTGCAAACACCTCTTGAGCTTCTTCTCAGCTGGGGCAAAGATCAACAGGTTGATTATTCCTGAAATGGTTGGACAGGGCTTTGATCCACCTGGTCTAGAGAAAGGTGTCACTGCTCATGGCAGGGGCTCGGAACAAGGTGATCTTGAAGGTCTCTTCCAACCCAAACCATTCTGTGATTCCATGTCACAGGAAACCTTGTCTGTAAAGGCAAGAGCTTGGACACCAACAGGTTTTGATGGGCTCTGAGACCTGCCAGGCCTTTCACCTTCTCTCACATATCCTGTCTCCAGCAGCTCAGGAGCTGTTAAAGCAGCAGATGGCACCAAACCTGATCTTCTTAGGACATGCAACACAGGGAAAAAAATGCAAGGAAACCATGATCCTTATTAGTGTCTTTTTCACAGGAGATTAGTCTCCTGCTGCCCCAATCCTGAAAAAATTCATTTTACCTACTTAGACGAACGTTGGTTTTGCTTACACCTGGTGGGTGGGGAGCAGTGGAGTTCAGCTGTAGCACCTGGGGCACATGTTGGGCATTAGAAGAAGTGTGGGCAGGGACTGGGTTTCTTTGGCTGGATGGGAGAGTCTCCATCTTGAGAAGCTCTTAAGAGCAGCCTGGACAAGTTTTGTCAGAAGCGTTTTCCCTGACTGACAGCCCAAGGAAAGGGTTGGGTCACTGCTGCTGGTCCTTCCCAGGGTTATTTGTCGTCAGTGCTGAAGGTCCTGTGCTCTGTCAGGGTGTTGTGTTCCAAACTACTTGCTTGTTGGAGGTTTCCAGAATTAAAGTGCTCCTTGCAGTTCCCGGAAAAAATGGCTTTTGGGCAATGTATTTTGTTATGAGGGTCAGAGACTAACACCCTTCCCAGCATCCATAGCAACCTGCCTTAAGAATCTCTGCTTGGAAATCTTATAATCTTGCTTGGATGCTTTTTGAACAATTTCCAGGAATGTTCTGCTCTTTCCCATTCACAACTACTAAATATATGCTCTGTTTGGACTGCAGACCCCGGTCTATTTTTATATTTATTTCCAGCATATTTTATTTTTCTACCCTGGATAGAACAATTTGGTCTGTTCTTAAACCCAAGACCTTGCTGCCCCCTCTCCTGCCACTGCCTGATTTTGGCATTGGTTACAAGGAGTTTATTATTCTGGGGTACTTCTGTGTGGACAAGGACTGTGCCAACTTCTGACTGACTGGAGACAGACTTAAAACCGGAAAAAAAATGGGCAGGAAAGAAAGGAAATCAGTCGTCCCTACGCAAAGGAGTAATGAAGGATACAGAAGTGCTTTATCCTGTTTGTAAATGGTTAACTGAGTTTTGGGGTTGAAAACACTGTAATAGAGCAGTGAATTCCTACTTGTGGAGCATTTCTCATTCCTCTGGGTTGAAATGGCCAAAGGTTTTCATGTGTAAGGCAGAAAACAAGTGGCTGCTTGCTTTCTTGTCCTCCTGTGTGCTCGTATTTAGCAGGGCTTTATTTATTTGATTAGGTGCAAGGAATATGGGCTCATTGTTCCCATGAACAGGAATGGCAAAAAATAGATTTTTATCAGTGCTACTGTTGCCTTTGGTTGCTAACCTGGCCTCTGGAGTGTTTATTTCTGCATCTGGTGAAGATTTAAAGGTAGGGAGCAAGATTTGAGAAAATATTCTCAGGCACGTGGGTAGTGAAGGACTATTCAATTAGAGCTGTGTCTTGATTAAGTTTATATATCTCCTTGTGACCTTGACATGGAAATTCACCCTTTAAATAATGTTTATAAGTCTCCAGGGTCAAATCCAGGCTTCTGTGATGCAAAACATGACTAATGAAATTACCGTGTCCTGAGCTGACAACATCTTGCCGGGCTGTAAAAGGCTGAGCCCAGAGCAGGGCTGGGATGTCCCAGCTCTGCTGGGAACCTACCTCCAGCCTTTGGGAGGGGGGGGTTAAATTCAGAAACAATGACGTTTTAAAGTGTGGGTTGAAGCATTGCAAAGCTTCGGTCCCACAGGGACAGCCACGGTTCTGTCCCATTACTCCTCACTAACACCCACCACAGCAGCTGGCTTGGCTCTACTTGGTTATTTTTCCTCCAGACAAGGACTGTGACCTTTGATAGCGACAGAGGGAAACTCTCCCAGCAATACTGGTGTTTTAGAAATACGGGAAAAGGAGCCCAAGCCCCGAGTCTGTTACTGCAGAAACAAAACCCTTAATCCATCAGGGCTGGGTGGTGCTGCAGGACTACTGACTGGAGTTTCCAGCAGAAAGGCAGGTGAAGGGGTTAAAGACGAAGCTGGTGCTTGTTCCTCCATGGCATTATCTGTATGATTGCTTTTCATATCTTGTTTATTGTGGTTAGCGGAGCAGCTATAATACAGAGTGCTAGATGCAATAAATCTTGTCATTGCAAACAGCACACTTTTCATCAGGGCTCGAGGAATTGCAAGGTAAGCATTCAAAGGCAATCTATAGATTTAATTATATAGAAAGCCTAACCCGTGTGTAGATCTTAAAATAAATTATAACTGTGAAGACTGCATTATGTTCGGTTTTATTTGTATTACGCGTGTTATCCTGTTTTAGTTGTTACGAGGACACGGGGAATGGCATTGCCAACAACAGTGTCTTCTGTGGTTTTGTATCAGCACTGAACAGCCAAGGATGCTGGTAATTTAAGGGATGAGGGTTTTTCAGCCTTTCTGACAGCTATGTCTATAAATTTACACTCCTGAGTTTTAAAATCTTCTCTGATGCTAATTGTAGCATCAAGGAATCCCATGGGGTAAAGGAAATCATCTCCGATTTTATTTACTGAAAGAGGCCTGTGACCACAAAGCAAAACACTGTGCATCAAAGTGACAGGTCCAAATTGCTCTAATCTCCACACTCGGCTCCTGGCATCGGGCTGGCCACAGCCTGTCCCCACCCAAGGGACACTCTGCATGTCCCCCTGCTTGGGGCAGGAGTGAGGAGGTGACCTATGCTGCCAGAGAAAATAACCCACCTGAGTCCTGGGTGTTTGGCATTATAGCAGTTTCAGCAACTTTCATTTTTTCCTGACTCGTGAATCCCCCAGCTTGGTGGTGCTGCAGTGTGGGCCTGGGGAGGTTGGCTGGCCTCTGCTGTGGTGTCACAACGTGGGACTTTCCTCCCCCAACACAAGTGTTGTGAAGGCCGCAGGAGTGCGAGGGGTGATGTGGGAGGCTTTTGCTGAGATTTTTGGTGTTCTTGGGAGATGCCAATTCAATGAACCTGAGGCTCTAAACAAGCTCCTGCGGGTTGAGCTGCTCTGCTTTGGGCAAGGTGTGGTTCACTGATGGCTTCCCCAGCTGAGGGGAGGCTGCTCTCCCTAGGAAGGGCAGAAATAAGACTGTTAGAAATGGAGAGATGGATTTGGCATTGCCAATTAGCCACGAGACCAAGCTGGGTGAGAACAATCAGCTCTGTGGCAAACACCATGACATGATCCCTGGCTGGAAGAACCTGTTCTGGCCTTCCCAACTCAAGAGAAGGGCTGGGGAGCTCCTGGGTGGCAGGTAAAGGTGACGTGTCACTGAGGTGTTTCACTTGGACGCAGTCAATGATGCTTTTGGAGCACTCCTACGGACCATGACTCAGGAAGAGGTTGCCCAATGTGCCCTCAGGGCAGCATGTTGCTCAGACAGGTTTGTCCAGGAAGGAGCACCAAAATATTCCTGCTGGAAGGAGGCAGAGTAGGCGGTGGATGTGCTCTAAATCCTCCACACCTTTCTCATCAGCAGCCCTGAACAGGACTGAGAGGTGTTTGTGCCCATTTCACTGACTCACTGGTCACCCTGGTCTTAGGGTGGGGAAATGGGGTTCACAGCTCTGCAGATGAAAACTCTGTAAAGTTGCTGCCAGTTTATTTCATTATTTTGGGCTGTAAACTGTGACTCAGGAGCTACTTCACAAGGGCTTTTGCTAATGATGGCACATGGAGACTCGGGACTGGTGCCAGGCAGGAGTGGAGGGGGTCCCCACAGCCCCAAAACTCACAGGTTTTGGTTCTAGTCCTGTTTTTCACTCATGGCACTGCCCGAAGTCCCCTGGCTCTGCAAACTGCTGAGTTTGTCCAGTGCTTCCATTCATCATCCTTTGTTGGACACAAGGATTTCCTGCTTCCCGGTGAGGGTTGAAAGAGAAGTAATTGGTGACTGTAAGGGACTCTGCTTAAATGGTAAGAGCAGTGTAAATATGAGATAAAAACTAAAAAGCTCATTTTCTTCCATCTCTCTTGCATGAAGTAAACCACATCTGACTAGAAAATGTAGCCTAAAATCAATTACAGCTAAGCTTCAACAGCAAAATACATGTATTTAATTAGCACAAAAGCACAAATTTATTTCCATTCATGAGCAAGATGCTGAGGTTTCACTCCTGCCTCATTGTCAGCAGTATCACTCTCCTTGTGCCCCCCTTGCCAAATCCCCTGCGGTCTGGGGACAGCAGCATTTCGGATTTAACGCAGTTAAGATGCTGTATGGGCTGAATTAAAAATATAATAATTGTCTGACAACTGTGCCAGTGATAAAACGTTTCAGAACTGTTTTCAGCTCTGTGCTGGGGTGATAGGATAGGCAGAGCATGGCTCAGTCCCTGCATGGCAGGAGCAGGGGGAGGTCACTGCCTGATGTCAGTGTGAGCAAGGGACCACCTCGGGGGGAACTTCTGCAGCCCAGCTCTCTGCTTCCCTTGCTGTGCTTTGACTTCAGGGATTAGTTTCTTCAGCCACATTAGTATACATCTGAGCAGCAGCACAATCCCAGAAAGAAGCTCTTTTGTTCGTACACACAGCAGGAGCAGAGATGTGTAATTTGTTTGTGTGGGCTGGGGAAACCCCATCCCATGTTGTTTTGAATGAGATGTTCTTAAAAGCTGTTTTTTGTGCTGATGGCAAACCTGTGATCAGAGCTGGTGTCAGCAGCTGTGCACACAAGGACTTGTGTGCTTATTAATTCAACACAGGCATGTGATCATGAAGAAAAGCCCTCTTCCCCAAAACTCTCCCAGGACCTGTCTGTGCCCACCCCATAAAGCTCTGTGACTCCTTTTACCTCTCCTGCTTTGGTGGGAAAAGCAAAGCATCTGCTGTGACCTTCCACCTGTCCTAGCTTTTGGCAGAGCAGGGAAATCTCTCCCCTGCAGCTCTGATACTGGTCTGGGTGGTTTCTCCTGTGCAGGATCGATAGCACTCAGAAGCTGGGGGCTGAGCTACACCCTGTTGCCTGCACAAACCTACATTCTTCAAGTCTCCAGAGGAAATCCCTGTCCTGATTCATCCAGACCACAGCTGGGGTGGTGCTGAGCTACCCTAATCTCACTGTTCTCTTTTCAGGGGCTTCTCCAGGGGCTGAATTCAGGATTACACCCTGGGGACTTGTGCTGTCCCCGCTCCCTCGCTGAGCAGGCGTTGGGTTGGTGACAAATGGGCACAATCGTGGCACGTGTCTTGCTTTCAACATGCAGAGCTGGTTTGTAAATGGAGTGTTTTGCTAATGCAAGAGGAAATGGATGTATATTAATTGCTGTCTGGCAGTTTGTCATTTTTCCTGTCGGTTATTGATGAAATATCAGTGACCTGAGGGAAAACAGCAGAAGAGACACAAACGTTAGGAACAACCTGAAGTCGGAGGAAAAACCCTATATTGGCTGGAAGCAGAAATAGGCTGCATTTTAAGCTGAATTTTTTCCAGTAGATTTACCAATATCCAAATATTTCAGCAATTCTCGGCCTCACCACGCTGCTGCCTCATACCACTGCTGAAAGAAAAACTTCTGCTGAAGGTCAAAACATCCTTTCAGTATTTCAGAATGAGTCATTTTGACTTTTCTTTCAATCCCTTTGCATTCCTTTTATTATGCAAGCCACAAATTTTGGGGGAAGAAACCCCCAAAACCTAAATCTCATTCAGCCCCAGAGTGAGAGCAGAGCAACATAACTTTAGTTTAAATAGAGAGGAGCGTTGTGTTGGATTCCTGAAAGGTTTGCAACTTCTCTTTTGGGCCTTTTTCTTTCAGCACATCTCCTTTCTTTTGGGGGATTGCAAATGAACTGAAATAATAATAATCATACAATTATTTTTTCTGCTGTGGATGAACTCCTCTGTGGCAGTGGAAATGGTGGGACTATGGATGCTGGACTCAGCAGACCCTCGAGTGGACAGAGCTTAGATGAACAATGCTGGTACTTTGGTGTGTGCTGAATCCAACCAAACATCATTAGGATCATCTTGGGCCAGCCCTGGGGAGGAGAGTCTTAATTACCCAGGTTAGGTTTTCATTTATTAACTGCTCCAATTTAGCATAATAACCCTGAAGAGGCAATCCTCTTTTTCAGCAGTGGCACTCTGTGCTACTCGTGGTTCAGAGGGGAGCAATGAGCAGGTACACATATTCAATGAAATTTATTAATTTCCTATAAACAGCAGAAGAAACCAAATTATTTTGCCCTCTACAGATAGAGTTACAGCTTCTTTAAAGACGCAGATCGACAACATCCTTTGGTTGGGGGAAAGTCCAGGGGAGAACAGAGAGCACTTGAATTGCTTTTGCTGCGAATGCATGGAAAGGTTGGAGCATAAAGGGAATATTAATGCTTTGCTCTGTCTGTTTGCACGTTGCATTGCTCAGTGATGCTGCCTGGCTCTCAGCATGCTATTTCATTTATACATGCATTTCTAATAATCCTCACTCCGTGCTTCAGCCTCTTCTCCGTTTTTCTTTTTTTTTAACCCCAGTCCCCACATTCCTGGCAGTTGGAGTAGGTTGGGCTGTCCAACAGCTGGTAGACAAAACAACCTCGTGTTCTCATCACCTTTAAACACAAGAAAGATAAAGGCTTTTCTTGAAGAAAAGCCTTCGCTGTGCTGCATTAAGTAGCATTTGAGTTTTACATCCCAAAAATGAGATTCTCTCCTTCTCCCCGAGAGCAAGGCTGGGAAAAACTGTAAACAGGCCTGGAGCAAGCAGTCATTGAAATGCATCACTCTTTTTTTTTTTCCTTCTTTTTTTCTTTCTTTCTTTTCTTTCCACTTCTTCCCTACCCCCCACCTCTGAGGTAAACTGTAATTTGGCTGACACCTGGTGCCAGCCACCTATATCCTATGTGCCATTAATATCTTTGCACCCCCTGGGCCCCTTATCCCCAGGAGGGATGGCTGCACCATATGTCCCTGGTGTAACTGTGTTCCTGGGCAGGGGGAATTCAGATTCCCCAAAACCCAGACTAGGAGGGAGGAATGGGTTGCATGGGGCTGCTCTTACAGGACCTCCAACCGAAAGCATTCATTGCAGCCAGGATTTTGTGTAGGTGCTGAGACATAGGGAGTTTGTTGGTGATGAGGAAATGTTGGAAAACCTGAGGGAATTTTTTTTAAAATTATATACTTGTGTGGGGAAACTGTTTTTCAGACTCTTCTTGGAAAGAGTTGCTTGGCATGTGTGGTGTGATGCATTCAAGAAAGCCAAGTTTAGCTGGGCTTCTAGCTTGGGGTGATGCCAGGGGCTTCTCGAACAGGGACAGACAAACACCAAAGTGACCACACAAGGGATGTCCTCTCCCTTTGGGGTGTCCCGAGGCAACCCCAGCTCAGCTTTCATGCCCCAAAGCAGCTGGAGTTTAGGATCTGCGCTGATGTTTCTGCAAACACTCCAGAAAAGCAGCTCAGAGTGATCTCTCCCAACCCCTGGAGTGGGACCACAAGTCCTGTGGATGTCACTGTCACAGGTGAGAGGCACAGCACAGCCTGGGGAAGGGACCCTGCGCGCAGCCTCGAGCAGCTCCTGCCGCCGGCGTGTTCCTGACTTCAAAGGCAGGAACTGAGAGGTTTCTCAGAGCCTCAGCTTTGTTGTTCGTCTTCTCCAATGCTCATAAATTATCAACAAACAACCTCAGCTATCAAGTCGGTGAGGAGGACTGGGTAATTATGTTTGTGGTTCAAAATGAGGGTTGTCAATTTTAATTAGGGAAATCTGAGGGCACAGGGAATTTTTAATGTTACTACCTGAATCTCAAGTGCTGCACGGAAAATAATTGTAAATAAAAAATTAATCAGGGCTTGGTAGGGAGTGCAAGGGGTGCTCCTTTTCCTCCTGATTTATCATTTTGCTTTCTTTGAATCAAATTTGGGTCCAGTGATACAACTGCCACCAAGTCTGATTTTCATTACAATAAGGAAAAGGTATAGGCATGTACCAAAGGATGATTTCAAGGGGAATCAGGTTTTCAGAGCCCAACAATCATTAATATTTGAATATATTTCTCAGGGATGAGTTTCAGAGGCAAATCCGGTACCTGAAGGATGCTGCTCTCTGGGGTTCTGGTATCAGCAAGATAATCCTGAGCTGGTGCTTATGGCCCTGGCCCTTCCTGCAGGTTTCCCTTGCCCTGATGCTCTGCCCTCGTGCAGGCAGGATTTGGGCTTTGCACCCTTCCTGGGCAGGGCTCAGCAGCGTGCATGGAGGAATCCTAGGACTAAACATCGGGGAGCATCGCTCCCATCGTCCCTGTTCCTCCTAAAATCAGGGGAGTTTCATCCTTTAATGTCACCAGCAGCCAGAGGGGCTGTGTCTGTGTGACTGCAGTATCTGAAGAGCAGGCAAATGTCAGCCAATGGTGGGGAGTGTGTGCTAAGTTTTAATCAGCAGGCCAGTGTCTTCTCCTAATTTATTTTCCTTCATTTAGACAGGATTTTCTGTATTGCATGTGATGCTGTGAATATTTATGATGAGAATTTTTTTTCTTTTACTGCTGCTGTGATTAACTAATTTGGCTCTTCCCAAGGATGAGCACAGTGAAGGTTAAACTGATCAGGACCAATCCTTACCTGGCATTATCGTTTGAGCATCAGCAGAATGGTGAGGTGTGATTTTGGCCTCTGTGTGCTCCTTGGAAGGATTATTTTTCTCAGCTAGACAACTCTGCCTTGTTTCAACTGTGCTCGGTGCCAGCAGAGCTGGATCCTAAATAGTCTCAAGGCAGCAGAAAGATGTTTTAGTGGGTTTAGATCAGCCCAAAGGGTTTCCAGGTGCCTGCCACATATGTGGGTAAGGTCACAAATTAAGGGAGGAACGGAGGGGAGCTTGTGTTCCCAAACCCCCTGGTGCTCGGACACCTCTGGGGCACTTGCACCTCACTTGGATGCTCACTCGGTGACCCTGAAAAGCTGGGAAGTGTCTGTGGTCTGGGAGAAGAACTCAGAGGATTTTTTTTTTTTGCCAGTCAGGGTGACCCAAACATCAGTGATGTATCATCCCAAATCATGCTCTGGAGGCAGCTGCCTTGCTGCCTTTCATGAATTTTGACTTCTCTTGCTGCAATTACTGATTTGCAACCAGGCTTGAGGAATATTCATATTGAGGAAGGCTGCAGCCAGGTGAACTTGTTCTCATGCCACTGTACCCACAGTCAGCTCTTCAACTGCTTGATACTTCAGCATTTGGAGGGAAAATGTGCACAAGAGAAATACACTCCTGGGAGCCTCCACATTTGGGATGGTTTCTGCAAATTGCAGCTGATGGTGTTTCAGGCTTTGCTGTGATTTGGGGTTGGGAGGTCAAAGTCTGGCAACAAAACAATTTGGCCCCAAGATTTTGAGACTTGGGGACGCGATTAACACACAGTTACTTGGTTCCTATTTATAATCTTTGCCCAATACAACTTCGTATCTGAAGATCTGGGCTATTTATGGGTTTCTTATGTCATGAAGAGACAAGCTGTGGGATGCTGTCCTGTAAATTGTTTGGTGCCCTCAATTATTTCTCTCCAGGAGCCTTCTTTGTTCAGCTGCTTCCCAGGCGAGTGCCTGGCATTGTCTGGAGGGCAGAAAGTGCCGTCGTTCATCTGCACCACGGTGGAGAGCTTGTAAACTGTCTGGCTGCAAATGGGATAGAGGGTGGTAATTAAAATGTGCTCTCAGAACACAGAAAGAGGTTGCAGACAAGTATTTATCGTCTCCCAGGCCTTCAACAGGCTGGTAAAACATCAGAGCACATTTAAAACAACAGCTTAATTGAACGGTACTACAGTCTTAATCTTGCCTGGGAAAATCATTGGCTTATTTCCTCTAAACTGTGCTTTTAGAGAAAAGGAAGGACAAGAACACGCACAGTCGAAAACTTGCTGGCCAAAAATACCCAAAAATGCAGTCAGGGGATAGAGCATTTGGCTGGGCTTTAGGAGAATGACCCTGGTTCTGCTGATGGCAGCTTCTCTGGGTCCCCCCTGCTGTCTGTGTCTCCTTCACTCTGTCCATGCAGAGGCAAAGCTGGTTTGCACAGAGCAGAGCTGCAGCAGGCAGCTGACACTGCCCTCAGTCCCTCCTGGGCCGCACTGCCCGTGCCTAGGGGCTGTGGGGATGGGTTGGTCTAAAACAGCATTATGGGCAATAAATGGCAAATGAGTGAGGCTGAGCCTGCAGTGAAACAGGGAGGAGAGGGACACGGTGCTCCCAGTCACAGGCCAGTGCCACCCTGTCCTCTCCCCACAGCCATGCCAGGCACAATCCGAACCGTATCAAACCACGGGGCAATCACTGCTCTCCTCAGTCCTCCAGAACCAGGTGACAGGGGATAACACAGTTTCATCAGCCGGATTTTAAAAATGCTAATGAGCCCAAATTGAGCCTGGCTTTTCTCTCTGTGCCCAGAAATGCTTCTGTTTTTCTGAGTGCTGTTCACTGGGCTGCTGCGCAAAACATCACCTTTGAGCAGGGAGCTCTGTGAAACTGAGTGAAGGGTCTGTCCTCAGTTCCTGCAGTCTGATGTGGTTTATTTTTGGAGTTTCACACAAGTGTGGCAGTGGGCTCTGGAGCAGAGCCTGTATGTGCAAGGAGAGTGTGCTGGCCACAAGTGACACCCAGATACGAGCACCCCAGCGAGAGCCAGCTGTCCATGCCTTGGTGCCGTGCTTTGAGCGGTTTGGGTGCTTGTTACAAAGCTAATCCCAAAGATGACTGTAAAGAACCGCAAGCGCCTTCCTCCCTGTCTGCTTGCATTTGTGGGATCTGACCTACTTCTTGTTATTTGTAACACAAAAGCCTCCCTTGTTTTCTGACTTGCAGTGAGCTGCTGCAGGAGCGCTCGGTGCTGGAGAGTCCCAGCAGCGCTGGGAGAGTCCCAGCGTCTTGCAGTGCAATGAGCTTCACCTTAGAAAAGCCCTCCAGGGAAGAAAGGTGGTTTTAGGGGAGGCTGAGTTAACTGTGCATGTGGCAACCAGGACATGTCCCCAGCCCATCTCTGTCCTGCCTCTCCTTGCACCTGAGCTCAGAGCCACAGTCAGGGCTGTCCGGGCGTGGGGGTTGCTGCTTTTCTGCTCCCAAAACCCAAATGTGCAAACCCTCAGCAATAAATCCTGCAAAATCATACTTTGTGTGGCCACAGCCTCTCCCTGTTTCTGCAAGGGCAAGGATGGTTAAACCCCCTTGGGCTGGGGGAGCTTTTCTGTCTCTGTGCAGCATCACTTGGCAAGGTGACATTGCCAAGGGAAGAAGGGGAAGTGGAAGGGCAGGAGGAGCTCCCGTGGCTGTGCCTCAGTGCAGGGCAGCAGCACACGCTGCTCCTCTCGGTTTGCAGCACCAGCATCCCATGGCTGTGTGTGTCCCTGTGTCCCCGCGGGGAGATCAGCCCTTTTTTCTGAGCACATACTTTTTGTCTTCCCTGCTGCCCATCCGCCGGCAATCCCTGGCTGCCCTCTCCCTGGGGCAGGAGCAGCTAATATGAGCCAGGGAAAAGGCACACAGGATGCACTGTGGAGTTTAGAACCAAGCCTGAACAGCAAGGAAACATTAATATATGCTCTTTCCCCTCGTAAATATTTCTTCAAAAGACACTGCAGCTATCTGGGATGCTCCTACACAACAGCAAGTCATAAATGATGGCTTTCTTCAAGGAGAGTAGACTGGAAGTTCAGTTAAATACATCAAATTGACTGTCAAAATAATCTTCCAGGAGTTGATGAGCCCAAAGATTAAATGGCATGTTATTTCTTCTCCCTGCCTTTTTTATCTTAGCAAAAGGGATTTGCAGTATATTCCAGAATCCATATTTTAAATGAATTGCAAATAGTTTCTAGTAGACTTGGCCTATATGAAAAGATTATTACCCAAAACAACCCCTCTGTCAGGGGGAATGTAGGTTAAAGAAAAACAGGAATATAAATAAATGTAAAGTCTTTACAGTGAATTCTGCAAGGGGCATGTTTATTTTCTCTGGAATCCCCAAGCCTGGCTTCCTATGCAATTAAGGGGTCTAGCTCTTCGTTGTAAAACATACCAGCATTTTTTGTGTGTGTGTGTCATCAGTAAATATTTGGGCCGAAACTGTTTAAACATAAGCTTTCAATAATCTTTGTTTTGCTTTTTTCCGCTGTTCTCTGGCTGAGCCTTGGTTTGAATTTCCATAGACTAAAAATACATGATTTTATTTGAAGAGCTTAGACATCTTGTTCATTTTGCTGTTTAGCTATTTCCAGGAAAGTCTAATCCTCCCCTGACTGATGTTCAGCATCACGTAGTCGAACAGGGACAGGGGATGTGCGGCAAGGAGTTGTTATTCTGAACCACAGTCTTCAGGTGCCTGAGCCCACTGCTGACATGGCTCATCCACCACATATTAAATTCCATTGCCCTAATAAAACCTCCCGCCACAGGCTGGGAGCAAAAATGGTAACAAATAGATGCAAAAGGGTGATAAAAGGCAGCAGTGGCACAGGGTATGAGGAGGCACGGGGAAAAGAGAGAGATTGGTAGCAGTCAGTCCTGATTTTCAAGATGACAGCCTGACTGAGGCACCGTTCCCACATTGTTCCTGTGTGAACACTGACAGGGAAGGATGGCATGTGCCCAATCCATGGCTTCAGCCTTAGCTGTGATGCTTATCCATGTGTTTATCTGGAGCTCTGAATTTCATCTCCCCTTCTAGGATGTTTTATAGGCAAGAGCTATTGATTTCTTTAATTTATTGAAAGACCTGTAGGGTAAATAAGCAGGGAGAGGAAAAGAAATCCAAAGCTTCTGGAGGATTTCCCCATTTACTGTGCTCCTGGACGTTCATGTCCAAGTTTAAAAGTAACATTAATTACAGGCATCTCGAAAGGGCCATAATCATCTGTCATTCATGGTGACAGGATGACATCTCCTGTTTGGATGTTTCAGCATTACCATTTGCAAGCTCAAGAGCCCAGGCTGTGATGATAACTATTTCTGACAAGCTCAGGAGATGAGTTGGACATTTCGGATGTGTGAGTGCGTGCAGGGGAGGTGGTGTGGCAGCACAGGTATGTGTTAGGGCCTTCCATAGACGAAGAGCAAACAGGTATTTTCATTATGAGCAACTTTTAGTTTGGATCAAGGGGGAAAGAAGCACAGAAGAAAGAAAGCACTGAAGGTGGGGTACCTTGTGTACTCTCCATACAGCTTGTACTGCAGATTCACCACCCCATCCAGAGTCCCATTAAGCCAGATGCTGTACCACCCAATGACATTAAACTCCTCCAAGTAGCCAGGACACAAAGTGTGATAAGTCGTTAAAATTTGGCCGCTCAGTCATGCATCTTATTCGTGCTCAATTTCCACTTTTATCTGGAAGCACATGTGAAAACAAAGCCTCCCCTTTCCACGGACTAGGGTTACAGGCTGCCCACTGGCGCAGTGACCTGGCTGGAAGGAACCTCTGTGAGCTTAACTTCATCCTTTGCTTGTGGAAATCTCGTGGATTTTCTTGCTTGCAGAATGAGTTCCAGGAGAAACGCTTGTTTGGAAAAATAAACAAACAGTAGTAGCTATTAAGAGCTGGTCTGTTTATTCCCTCCATCTAGGCTGTTATGATTGCAGCTGTCATCAAAATCTTGCTTGCGAGTGCCTAAACAGCATAAATTGGACTGGAGAGCAGCAGGGGCAGGAATGCCAGACCCAAATAATGGCTTCAGCATGCTGAGCCTCCCCAGTTCAGGACGGGTAGGCACCCACGTGCAGATGAACAGATGGCCAGTATCACATCTCTGCAGAGCAGGGCCTCAGAGTGGCAGGTCTTTTTTTGTCTGGGTGGGTATTTTCCCTCCTGTCAGATATCAATCTCATAGAGAGCTGACATCTCACATATCCTTCCTGGCTTTGGCTTCTCTGTGTGTCTGCATAAAGTGGGTCTGCTGGCTCCTGCCCCGTTCAGAGCAGTGTAGGAATTGGGACACTCTGCCCGCATTGCTGCCTGCCCCACATAATGTCCCTGCCTGCCCCCCAAAAACGTTCCTGTGTGCCCTTGTCGCCCGTGTGCTGCTGTGGCTCATCCCTGCAGTGCACTGCAGGTAGTTCACAAGCCTGGGGTTGGTCACGTAGCTCAAGTGTGTGAGGGATGCAGCATCTTCATCACTCTTGATTAATAACGTGTCAAGAGAGACAAGAGCCACTTACCTGTGAAATTCACTAATGATGTGTTGTATTAATAATAGCACAAATGAAGAATAAAGAACAAAACAAACAAAAAAATCCCCATCCAACCCCAAATCCAAGTTAAATAATGTAAGGAGTGTCTCCTGTGATCATCTCACTGCAGATTAGATCAATAACAACATCTGAATAAAGCCAGGAGAGTGGCTCTGAGCCCAGAGTTCTGCAGCACTGGCAGGATTCTCAGCCCTTATCGTGGTTTACTACAGAAATGTTTTCCCAGTGCATCACAAGGTTCCCTGGCTGGCTAATATACAGCCATTGTCGAAATAAATATTTCGTTAATTTTTTTCTTGTTGGAGGAGAGATCAAGCAGTAATTCTTCATTGCCACCTGGAAAGAATATGCAAAGCCAGTTCTTCAAAAGGTCAGACTTACACCAGACACTGAACATAGATAGAGAAGGAAATCTGTGCTCATTCTCCCTTTGGGTGGATGCTTGACATCACAAAGTTTGGTGTGCAAAGTATTTTTTTATGCTTGTGGAATAAAGTTTACAACCCGGACTCTTGAGAAAGCGTGTAAGAATCTCTGCTGGGTCTTGACATGGCATTTCTAACTAACATGATGAATGCCTTTGTTTGCTGTGTTTATTTTTCTCCCTCAACTGAACCAGTCTCATAGTGTTTATTGTGTAGTTCATTATTTATACCGCAGCATTCAGCTGCCCTCATCGGATCAGCTCCCTCTGTGCAAACACACAGTGGGAAAGTCCCTTCTCCAAAGAGCTTTAGCCATCGGTGCTAATTAGAAGACAAAGGTGCCTGCTGCTCTCCCGCACTTTGTTCTCGCTCACAATAACAGGCAGTTTGTTTTCCGTGGTGTCCCAGGAGACAATGGGATTGTACCTCCCACGGGGCTTTTGCCAAGAGTCACTGCCCCAAGGGTGCAGGTTCAGAGCCGTCCTGGAGGATTTGCCCACCCTGTGAACAGATGAGGATTTGCAACACACTCCTCGCCTGTAAGGTGCTGAAGTTCTGGCATGTCTTTGGGGTTTTTTAACATAAAATAAATATCCCAGCCGTGGGAGGTTGTCACTCAGGTGCGTTTCTGTTAGGCAAGCAAAGAAACCTGGCATTTCCTGACAGGGATGTGGCAGGGGGTGAGGTCACAGCAGCGTGCTCCAAACACTTTGCTTCATTTCAAGGAGTCAAAAGGATTTGAGCTGCAACTTCTTCTTCCATCTTTCTTTATCTTCACCATTTCCAGTCTCTGTTTGGGAAGATATGAAGGAATGGTTTCCCACGTTTCTGATTATTACACAAGGGGAGTGCAATATACAATGAGAGTTAAAATGATTTATAATGTAGAATGCTCCAAAGGATACACAACACAGAGAATGAGAGAACTGCTGGAACACAACCTTTTGGCAGTGCATGAAAGCCCAATAATGATCTTGGAAACGTATTGATTCAGGGATTAGCATGAAAGGCATCCAGCTAGGATGCTTTGTTCTGTTTTGGGTGGCATCACTGGAGACCTTGAGGAAGGTCAGCAGATCACACTGACTCTCAGCCATTCCAGCTGGAAGTTGGGCAAGAAGCAAAGACCTCATGGAGGACCAGATGCTGTATCCACACTTACTGTTCCAGGATAAATAAAAGAAGAAAATGCTTTTCATTTGTTTGACCAGCTGTTGTTCTCCAGTGAATCTTCCTCTCCATCATTTTCAAATGCAAATTGGCTAACTGTACACATTTCAAATGACAAAGATAAAGAATAATTTAAATACATAATTCTGTTGCCATTGAAATGGCATCAACCGTGCTTTGATAGTGCAGTCAGAAGGGTTATGAGTGTGATGACACAGAAAAGGCCAGTTGTGCTAGCCAGGCACATCTCCTGAGTGCATTACACAAGGGTTTTTGAGAGAGGACAGAAAAGTAACACCATGAAACAAGACCTGGAGGATCTGAAATGGTTTTAGGTTTGTACAGCCGCTGTGTCATTTGCTTCCCCATCTCCCTCTCAGCTATTTCTGCAGTGGTGGCCATTAGATGTGGCCAGAAATGCAGACTTGGCAGCATAGGGTGCAAAGGATCCTCTGTATCTTAGAGGAAGATAAAGCCTTGTCAAGCTAGAAGCAGAAAGCTGATACTTTGCAGTGTAACTCTCCTCTGAGCCCTGCACAGCCTCGGGAGCGGGATGGGTGATGCTGAGACCACAGCAGGTCCAGTCTCAAGGGCAGTCCTGGACACGACATTCCTGCCTGGCAGCAGCCCTGCCCTCACCCCGAGCTGCTCCGAGCTCTGGCTCCTGCACCTCGAGCACGAGGAGCTGCACATCCACCGGTGCCATCGGTGCCATGGGGCCCCTGCTCACCTGGGGACAGCCCTGTGGGGACATCTCTGCAGCTGGAGCAGCTCAGTCACTGATTTTTAGGCAGTTTTCACAATACACTGAGTCTGACTGCAAACTGTACAGCTCCTTAATTAATGACTTGCTGGCTTCCTTCCCAACTCACAGCTTCTCCATTTAGACTATTCCAGTCACATACACTCTCAAAGCAGCTTTGGCTTTTACAAAGGCAATCCAACAGATGAATAAATAACAATAAGCTCCGGCTGAATGCATTCAGGAAACTTTTGATAGGAACTAATTTATTTTACTTTATTATTTAGCAAGCCAATATATAAAATTACCTATCACAACAGCACATGAGCTGATGCACTCACTTCCTATTAGCTTTTGGTTGCTGCTATTGAAAGGTTCAAGTAGATTTTTTGTGAGGGAGTTATGTAAGAAAGAGGTTTTTTAAAAAGGCAAGATATTTTCAGGGTTTCCTGACTCCTGAAATAGCCCTGCATCATCAAGCCTTTCAAGTATCAAAGCTTCATCTTGAAAAGCTTCCACCCTCGGCTGATTTTAAGGAAGACATCACTGAAAACCCTTCCATAAAGATTACAGCTGACACCGCCTGTCCTCAGGCACAGTCAGACGTCCCACCACACGGGTGAAGTGTTCCCAGGGGATGGCTGTGCCCCTCAGGAATGGAGCTCCAGCTTAGATCCCCCTGCCCTCAGCTCTGGAAGCAGAGCCCATTGCACTGGCTCGTCTCCTCTAACATGAAAAGGGAGCAGCGCACACAGCGAGAGTGAAACCCCAAATTAAATACCACAAAAGCAAAATATTCCTTGCACATACAGTCCTTCCCTTGGGCAGACAATAGAGTGCGCATTATCCCTGCTAGCTGTGCTGTCCTTGAAGGGCACTGGTGTTTCAGGCAGTTTCTGGGCTTCTCCTTCCTGCAGCATCACGTTCAGGTTTGTGCAACAGCAAAACTCATCACAGGCATGTGGGTAATCCTAGAAAGCAGGAGGACTAAAATGAATCTCCAGCAGTTTGGCTGTCCGTGCACCACAGTGACTCTGCTCTGACAGCGCAGTGTGGACAGACTCCCTGGAGTCAGAGGAAACCAGACAGGGCAGCAGAAAGAGCAGCCAGATATATTCCCCTGGCTGTAAATAGCCACTACTACATAAAACATTTTGGTGGATACGGTGAGTTTGCATTCCTGAAAAGTACAAGTTATAATGCTAAGGGTGAAAACGGGAAGAACAGCGGACTCAATGGCTTTGGATCCCCAAGATGTCCAGTAAAGGAAAGCAAATCTTCAGTAATTCCAACTAGGGTGGAGTTTTTTTTCATCTTTCGATGTTTTCTATTGTTTTTTGATCTCTCCGTTAGACAAAAGAAACAGCTTGAAATACTAAGGCTCCATTCCTGAAACTGAGAATCAGTTAAAGGCCTCAGTACCTGAAGAAATGTGTGAGTCTTTGCAAGAGCCATGACTATATTTCTATATGGTCATATTCTCTGAAAATCTTGTTTTGTAGAAAGAAAAAAACCTGAGCATGGGTAACTCTGAAAATTTTATGGCGGGTCCAGACAGTAAAGAATTATTAATGGAAATCCGTCTATCACATACCAGGAGACGCTGAAAGTTGAGTGTGTCACACGCTTGAGCTGCTTTATTTGTACAGTCATTTATTCCGCAGTCATCCTGGTAGTTTTTCTACCCCTTCAACTTTGTGAAAATGTAGAACATGACACAGTTTCTTTACAAAGCTTTGTGTGGTTATGTAGAAATTAAACTCATCATTACTTATAAAGGCCACAATATGCAAGGAATTTGTTGGTATATTTAAGACTTCGAATGACATTCTGTTCAATTTTAGAACATTTAGCAATTAGTTCATCAAGGGATGTGTCTAAAAAGTCAGTAATGTGAAGCTGAGGGTTTGGTAAGTAAAAGCAAGCATACAATTCTTGGAGAGAAAATAAATTGAGAAGAAATCAAGAGCTTAGTAAAAGAAATCCATAACGGTGTATTTTCTTCCAGTGTGTTTAAGGAGGCGCTTAAATGGCTAAGACTGGCCAATGTGTAAAAAAGAAAGTACTCAGATACAGACTAGTCAATTTTAAGACAGGGTAGGTTAAGTGCCTTTGAGTCCTAACAATGTCCCCAGGGTTCAAGGGGATAAAAAGAAGAGAGATGCATATCCAAAGCAAATAGAATATTGAGTGTACTAGAAAGAGCTACCACCAATTAGTTTCTGGGGTTAATGGTGCTGCAGAGCAATGTGATATATGTCTGGGAGAACCTGTGGAAGAGAAGAATGCCTGGCAGGGAAGGGCAGTGGGGAAAAAATTCTCTTCTGTTGCCATTCAATGCTTGTCCATCTCTCCACATCCTTCCTAGCTCCCAAAGGCACAAATGCCAAGCTGTGCCTGGCTGTCAAACTGCCTGAGTAACCAAGCAACTCCAAATATATATATATACACACACACATATATATATTATATGTCTTCCTTTCCCTCACATGTATAAATATAGGCAACAGCACCCTGGCTCGGATTCTTGAACTGGTTTCCCATTTCTGTGATTCCCTCCCTGAATACCAGCCGGATTTTTTTTTCTTTTTTTTTTTTTGGTCAATGACTAAAAAATATTTTGCTGCCTTTTGTGAACAACTTTCTGTGTATTTTAGTTCTGGCCCTTAACACCCTGAGCACTCCACAAGCCCTTCTTCCCACCCCAGCAAAGCCAGGCTGTAGCTCAGGTGGTTGTCTCCTGCTCTGCAGCACAGCATCTGCACTTGCAGTGATAATTCCCAAGACAATTTAGCTGTGCTTTGAGGAATTAGTTAAACCTCCAGCTCTACCTAGAGCTGAGGAGTTTGTGGGGGTGGGGATGCTGCATGAAAAGTAGGCAGCATGAGACAAATATAGAAGCTGTCAAGGGAAGCTTATTTCAAGCCTGTCCCCTCAAACCCACCAGTCTATTATTCCAACCATAAATTTGTCCTTCGGTGTTTGTTTTTCTTGTCTTAGAGTCTGAAAGGCCTATTTCTAACATTGTGAAGCCTCAGCTGTCATATCTGCTTTCCTCTTATTGCAAGCTATGCACTGAAGCACCGTGCCCTTTCATATCAAATACATCATTAAAATAGAGCCTTTTTCCCATCAGAAGGAAGCTCTGGGTGCAGCTATTCAAGCATTTTCTCTTGCAGCCAAGCCAATCTAAGACGTTCCCACCTTCCTGACCTGTTTCTGCCCACACATACAGTTTCCATTCCCTCACGTGTACCTTGGGGGGGGGGGGTTAAGGGGGGGTCCCCATGAATATGATCCTTGTGGATTAAAACCAGTGCTCTGAAAACACATGTCTCAGCACATCAGAGGGGGGCACTGACCCCTGCCATGGAGACGGGGAGCGTGTCCTTGTAACCACATCTTCAGACACAGCTAAAGGCTGTTTCTGCTGCTTACAGGCACTTCCCAAAGAAAAGCCTGCAAGCAGTGAAAAACCTGACCTGAAACCTTTATACAATTCTCCAGCAGCCAGCTAGAGACCAGAACCATTTATTTATCTTTAATGGCACTCTCTTTAGGCATTTCCCCAAACAAAATTAACACCCTTATACCCCCAAATCAATTCATCTTCCACGTTTTGCTACGATTAAGCAGCATGCTGCTATTTGTTTAATCCTCTTTGGAAACAGCAGAGTTGCTGTGAAAAGAAGAGCCATATTTTCAGGCATTTTAAATTCATTACAACCCTGTACTCGTAGATACAGACGAAGATTTATATCCTTGGTACAGAGAAACCCATTCAGTGAAACAAAACACAAGCACCTAAAACACAATCCAGGGTGAGTCTCCAAATTTGCACTGCAGTCTCGTATCCTCCTGGCAAACACAGACCTCCCAAAAGACTACAGCCCCCAGCATGCACCGAATCCAATGGCATTTCTGGAACCAGGGTGACAGCTTGCATGAAGAAGCAATTAACCTGCCTTGGCAAAACAGGGGGGAGTGGGAAGAATCGTGGCCACAGCTGCTACATATTCCTGAAAATTCGGTGCAGCTGCCAGCTTGCAAGACAACCCTGCACTTTCAGCTAGCGAAAATTTGCAAGCTGTTTGACGTGCTGGTTGTCAGGGGGAAAAGGGATGCTAAAAATGACTTGTGGAGGGCTCGGTAAATGCTGTGATATCCCAGGAAGGTACTTAAAAGCAAAAAAAGCACCTCTGTGAGCAAATGCTAGTGGGGTGTGTTTGCTTTGGAGAAAATGCTTTAAGTTAAACTTGCAAAGGAGCAGAACAAAAGCTGAAATGTGTCACAATGGGTGTTCGCATCCAGAGCGCACTAATGAGCCGTTCCACCTAATGAATGAACCCGTGTTCGATGTTTTGGGGACAATGCCAACAAGCTGCAGCTCTGTGACACACGTGCTGACCCCCCCAAAGGGGTTTTGTGCTGCTGCCAAGCTGGGGACCGGCCTTGCCAACCAGCTGCCACCACAGGGCACACCGGGTGTTTCGGGAGGGAACGGGCGCCTCGCCCGTCATTTCCACGTTGCCTGTCTGGCTGGGTGCTATTCAAGTGTGTATGAAAGTTTAGCTTTTCCGTAAACCTGAGAGTTTGGGAAGAGAAACAGCCCTGCCAGTGCTCATCCCCTCAGCAGAGAAGAGCTGGGTTAATTAGATTTGCATCACCGGTTGCATCTGCAAAGTCAAGTCTCTTTAAGCCATTCCTGTTCTTTTCTGTGGGGTGAAGGTGCTGGAAGAGAGGTAACTTAACTGGAGACAATAAATCCTCTTCATTTTCACGTTTTTGCAAAATCTTAAAAATAGAAGTGCCCATTTGTTTTTTCTCTAGTCCTGTCAGAGTTAAGGACTGGGGTGTGTATTTGTACAAGATGTACATGTACATCTATAAAAATCTTCACCTCCTCTTCATCTCCCCCACACATACAGACTCACTGCGGCACTTGAAATTCTTCAGTTGCTTGCTAAAAAAAAAATGCTCTGAAGAGTGATCAAAGGTTAATGAAAAGTTCAGCCAAGGAGCAGACCCCAGCAGAGACAGCAGTTCTTTAAAGCTTTCAAACAGCTGACAAGAAACCATCAATAAGTATTTGTGGTCAGGGATAAAGAGAAACATCTTTTTGAACATATCCAAGCATGAAACCTCCATGGTAGTTACCTTATAATATTATCCCTACATGTCAAACCATGTCATTTTTATGAAGAAGACTGATTTATATATGACAGCAGCAACTTTTTACAGCCCTCAGGGGCTGTGACTTCAATAGCTAAGATCCAAGTAGTAGTAGAAGTGTAGTCTACTACTCCCATACCAAATGGCAGTGGGAGGAAGATGATTGTTGTGTTTTCAAACCTGTTACCAGACTTTAAAAAGTATTGCCTGCAAGTGAAGTCAGTTTGCTTTCAGGGCTCGATGAAAATGGACTTGGTGGAGCAGTGCTTTTTTTTTAATATTATTATTTTTACTTTTTTTTTTCTGTGTTTCTCATGTTTTAAAATAGAACCGTCTTGAAAGTAAGCTTTTGCTTAGATGCCTGGGAAATTTTTAAGGACATTTATCTGTGTTTTGCAAATGTTCATGTTATAAAATGAGTGTACTCGTGTTGTTCGTGTTCCTTGAGCACTGAGAGCTCCACTCACGTGCACTGGGGCACCTCAGTGGTCCCAACAGCAAGTCATGAGAAAGAATCATCACCTCACACGGGCTCTGGTTTACAGCCATGGCTGTAACTCCACGGTCAGAGGGGTGGGGGCTCGTGATGGGGGGACAATCTTGGAGAACACGTGCTGGAGAAAAAGATTGATTCACGTTCTCTGGGGTTAATTATCTGGTGGATGCTGATGGACTGGACAGAGACCTTAATATCTGTAAGGTGTTTGTAATGGGAGTTTATCATTACACCTATCCTGTTATTGATTGAAATGGTAGTGACAAGACATCCGGATCCTACTGATTAATTTAGATATGTTAATTGAGTGTGTGTTCTAAACAGGGTTTGATGCACTGGTGCGGTTTTTTCTTGACTTTATTTTCCTGTCGCCATGGTGCTGTATATGTAAACATGCCTTCTTTAAAAATATCAAATATGAAAGCAGATTTAAAGCATTTTAGAACGTAAGTGCTGGGATCAGAAAAACATGTGTGGTGTTTTGACATGAGCTGAAAATATATCCAAAGGCTCCTTTCCAGCATGCTGACAAAATATATAAATTAGCCTGGCAAAGGTCTGGCTCCCACCAGAGCTCCTAGCTCCATGCAGAGCAGCCAAAGCCAGTGGTACGTGGTGAATTATCATTTTTCTAGCAAAAATTGTACCTGTGGTTGTCACAATGAGGACCACAGGGAAGGCAGCAGCTCACTGCCCCTAAATTCAGTGATAAATTAGCATTGCTCTGTGCCTGGCTGCTACAGTGGTGGCTGAGAAGCCCCCACAGTGGCCTTGGCTATTGCACCAGTGGGAAGAGAGGGAGCAGAGTCACCCTTCAGAGAGGAGCAGGCAAAGACAGCACTTCCTGAGGAGGAGCCCTGAGCATCACAACTCATATGTACCAGCACTTCCCTCCTAAGGAGTCATTCAGCGTTTCTAATTTTAGGCCCAGATTTACCAGCACTGAGAGCCCTGGCCCTGATAACGCCAAAGTCACAGAAGCACCACAAGAAGGAAGTTAACATTAGGAGTGTAATTCTTATTTTAGAACATTGCAGATTCTGTGATTTATGCTGTTAATTCCTACAGATGCTCTGGAAAAGGCCACTTGGAGTGTTTTTCAAGCATGCTAGGACTGCTGGCGGGAAGCTCAAATTCAAAGCATTAATATTATTGCTTAGCTATTGTATCTAAAGCAGAAAGGGGCCATGTGGTCTTTAAAAGTCATTTGAAAAAAGAAATCTTCCCCTAGAGAGAGCAGCTTTTTTCTCCCAGGAATACTCTGCTCCCAGGCAGATCTGTAGTATTGATGGGACACTCATTCACGTTCACATCTTGTCTGTTCTGACAGAGGCTGAAGGAAAATCTCCCAAAGGAATGTGCGTGGCTGCTCTAGCTCTTGTGCCACACTGCACTTGCGTTGTCTCGTTTGTGCTGTCCTGCAGCTCGGGCTAGTGCACTGCTGGCAATAAAATGCCAAAGATCAAGCTGGAAATCAGGTCAGCCACTGTGTCTCCGTTTCAGCTGCTCTAATTGCTCCATAGGACAGCCAGGCACAGAGACCCCAGAAGGCTCACCTTTGCCTTTGGAATGAAATCCCCCCTCCACTTGGCTGGATCTAAAGAGGGGTTACATTTTACTTCTGAGAGCTATTAATTGGGTAAATTATTCCAGGTGTAAACAATCCCTCGCCTGGGTCACTCCATCTGCCTCCCAGCAGCTGGGGGTGGAGGGGGAACATCTTTTAGTTGATGAAAGGCCCTGAATCACTGCCAGCTATGCCCTGTCCCCATCCTGCCACGCACTGTCCCAGATGCTTTAGAGCTGTGCTTTAGTGACCTCGCAGCTAAGGGGGTGTAGCTGCCCTAATGTGTGTCTGAGGGGGATTTCGCCCCTTATTACTTCACTGTGCACTTTCTGAAGCTCTCTTACAGCACGTGTGGCTCTTCAGTCGTGGGTAAGCAGCAGTCCTTGGGTTAATTTGGTGCTGAGTGCTTTCACTTAGTGTTTCGCTTCTGTGGGTTTTGAAGTGGATGAGATCAAGTGGGCTGCTTCTCCACAGTTTGCTCCTAGGCTCGTGCGAGTGCTCTGTGACCATCTGCCAGGGAAGCAGGTCTGTGTCCCAGGAAAGGTAAAACTGGGCTGAAGCTCTCCCACTCTTCATGGACAGCTACAAAACAGGATACTTCTGTTTACTTTTTGTTATGATTGCATATCATGCTCTGTAAAACTAACCACAGTTACTGTTTGTGGGTTACTTGGGCATGCAAAAAAGCTTAGTGACATATGGTCAAATTAATTCATGTATTACTGGAACTTTCTTTGTCACGCTTCTACTGGCTTCTTGCCCACAATCATTATATTTGAACTTTGATACAGTGTCTATAAAATAACGATCACTTGGGAAACGGCTGAAGTTATAAAAGTACTTAGCAGCTCTTGGGGGGTGGGTACCTAGTGATTTTCCAGAAGTGCTCAACATGTATTGTACTGACAGCTCTGAAAATACAAAAAATTGAGCAGATAAAGAAAGATGTTTGATCCTGAGGTAGGGAAAGTACTTGACCTTTTGTGGCTGCTGCACCCTCCTGTCACTCTGAGCCGTCTCTCACTGCTGTGGGATACATGACACACTTATGAAGGACCTGTTTTACAACTGAAATAAGAAAGGGGTTTTTTGTGGCTTCTTTCCTAATATTCTGAACTTCTAAGCTATTCAGGTCTTCCTTTTATTTGTAACAGTTTTCTCTTGGCAGAGTTCACAGCAGTTTATAGTGGTTTGTCCTGGTATAGGAACGGACAACTTATATAGGACCAGGACTTCGAGGGGGAAAAAAAAGATTTGGAGAAGAAGTAAATCTTCACCTGGTTTGCTGTGACTCTAAGTTCCTGGGGGGTCAGGGCGGGGTGTGTGAAATTGGCAGTGAAGTGTTTCTTGGTCTATAACTAGTGACTAAGGGGTGACCTGAATATTTGCTCTAACTCTCCTTGCCTTGTTGAGGACCTCTGGCTCCCAGCAGAGCATCTCCAAGCCCCGGAACAAAGGACTCAGTGTCTCACTGCACTGAAATTGCTTTCTTCCCAGTGTGTCTCATCTGCACATTCCAGGTGTGTGGCAGCCCCTGCCTGGGCTCTGTGCCCTGTCACCCCAGGATTCTTGCCAAGGTGGGGGACTGTCACTAAACTAACTTTAGTGAAAGGACATCAGAAAGTAAAAATGGAGGTCTTTGCCTAGAACCTCAAAGTTCTTTATTTTGATGCTAGAGACAGACCTCACATGAGATGTTCAGGCAATTCCTCTACTCAGGACAGCAGAAACCTGTATTTGAGCAACAAAGCAATATGTCATAAGCACTGAAAGCATTGGCTGGAAAAACACAAGTAATCCATCAGAATCAGGTACTTTGTGAGAATTCTGGACCTCAGTTAGACATGTGCATGTCAAAATTCCAGCTGGCTGGCAAGGACTGTGGGAGCATCCAAAAGGTTTACCTCTTGAAACATTTGCTTTATATCAGCCTAATCTCTCTGGACAGTAAATATCTGGTGTATTCTCTGCTCTCATAATCAGGTTGCTTTACCTTGGTGAAACTGAGAAAACAATCCAACCTTTGTTTCTGATGGTTACTTTTCATAAAATATCATCTATCATCTATCTCCAGCAAAACCAATTATGTTCTTCCATATTACATTTCCAGTCATTCCACAGTTGTCTTTTGTACCGTGTAAGTGGAGCATAAAGCCTGTAGTAAGTGCCAATCCTGGTAAAGTAAGTCCTGTTTCAGTATATTATGGTTGATTTTCAGTGTTTCTTGCTGTTACTGTACATTTCTGTCAAGGAGGAGGAGGTGGATGCTGTATTACCAACTGCTGAGCTATTACTCAGGTTTAGCATTGTGGTTTCCACTGATAGCAAATGTTGTAGTCGGGGATGCAAAATGGCTTCCATTATAAAATTCTGACTCAGTGTTCTCATCATTAGCCTTGGGATGAAGATTGTCTCCAAACAGAATGAAAGCAATAAGAAAATAAATGCTTTGCCCTACCACAGTCCTTTTATTGTGGAATTTGCTTCAAGTCCTCTGCCCAGTTATTGAAACCTTAACTCTTCATAAACATGGGGAACTGAAACAAGATACTCTGCAAGTAGCAGAACTAATACAGAACAGCTTCTCAGAAGTGAGCAGGAGTTACTGAGCTGCTCTCAGAGCCAGGAGGGTCCTGTGAAGCCATCAGCATTGTCATATTCCAGCTACCTTGTACCTCTGCTAATGAGCCCCAGCATGTTCAGGCTGGTTCCACATCTGGGCCGTGGCTGTCCTGCAAGGCCCATGAGGCACCCCAGGACAGCAGTGTTGGTAGCACTGTATGGCATGTACAGCAGAACATGCAGGGTTAGGAACATGGAAGAGATGGGATTGGGGAGGATGTACATGAAAAAGAGATCTCTTGCACGGATGAACTTCTTTGGATCCTGGGCTTCTTGATAAGATCAGCGCTTACTATGAATGGGACATTCCCATCCACTGTTCCATTCATAAAGAAGAAAGGAACCAGTTTTTTTGCCCAGGGCTGCCCCATCCCACTGGAATGGTTGCCCTGCTGAGCTGGTGGTGGGTAGTGGAAGAAGTAGTTGGATGCTTCTGTGCTGCTTGGTTGGTGTGCCAGCTTTCACTCTATTTCTAGGGCATCTTCCCTCACATCAGGATTTTGCTTTCACTGCAGCAATCCAGAGATCAATGTTGTCTTCTCAAAGTCAAGGGCAGGGCAAAAGTAACTGGAGCAACAAGGAGATAATTCTTTAGTGAGGGTTAGAGGGCAATGAAAGGATGAGTGTGGTCTGCTGCAATACCGGGGATCAGGGACTGGGTCTGTTCCTATTCTCACTGACCTACTCTGGCTCTGGGAGACTCTTCAGTCTACTCTTCAAACCTACTCTTCTCTGGGAGGCTGCTTCAGTCCCCATTTGTAGGGAAAGGGAAACACTCCCTCATTTTCACCAGTGTAGCAAATATAATAGCCCTTATCTGAGGGATTTTCTTCAATGCCATGATGCTTCTTATCATCTTTCTCCTCAGCTCTGGCTGCACAGGCAGGCTTAAAGGAGGGAGGGGATCATCCTTTCTCCCCTCTTCCCTCTTAGTGCCCTTACCAAAGAGAGGAAGCACTTTTCATGAAGGCGAGGAACTTCTGTACTGCTCTGAACGTGCTTGATCCAGAAGAGGCTTTGTTAGCTGACTCAGCTTCAGCAGCACTGAAATGAAATTAGCAGGTGTTAAGCCTGTTTTGAAATGCTGCATCACTATGACCCGATTAATAACAGCCTCACTCTTTTAAGCTGCCTCTTTGGCCTTCTATGATTAAAATTTTGCCAATACATCATGTTGTTCCCTTGGTTTTTCTTATGCCAAAATGAAATTCACTTTATTGCATTAGCCTTGGTGGCTGGAGGATGCTTGTTATTGAAGGCAGTCAGAAATCTATCGTCCTGTTCCTGCAGAGTGTTCCTCCTTCTGGAGCTCCGTGGGCACCAGCCAGGGCTGGCTCACACCTGGGGCTGTGCAGAGCTGTGTCTTACCCATGGCACTAACTGACCGCTGCTAGAAAGTTATTTTATCTGGATTGTTTTGTTTGAGACTCCAGACTCAAAGCCTGTAGTACTTTCTTGGCCTGTTAAAACTGGTCCCCTGTTTGGAAATCATGTGCTTTGTTCGCTGCTTGAGCCTTCTGACCGGCTAGGGAGGTACAGAGAGATCCGTGTTCCCTGCTGGTTACTGTTGTGGCAAATAGCAAACAACACTGCGTTTTTATTTTGGTTTTAATACTTAGGGTGGCAAACCTCTCAGGCTCCCCTCATGCAGTCTGTGTGATGTAGACTTCTGTCCATTTCTTTGCTGCGGATGCTGTTGGTAAAGCAGCTTCTAAGGAAACTTCTGGGTGCAATGAATCGGGACACCTTTCTCTGGAGACGAGAATGGTATCACTCCTCTTGTAACCTTCACCTTCCTGGGCTCCTGTTTTCCTGCCTCAATTTGTTTATTTAGCCTATATGGTTCCAGGGCAGGGCATGGCTCATTTCTTCCAAGGTGCATTCAGCAGAGCCCTGATCCTTTAATAGTGCTGCAATAAATCTCCCGGAGAGTTTCCTGACTTGACAATTGTGTGCTGAGTCCCATCTTCAGACATTCAGGAACCCAACAGGCTCAAGTATCTTGGATGTAACCAGCAAGACAAGAATGAAAACTGGGTCATCTTTTTGGGAACTAGTGTTTTGATACCCTGTCATCCAGCAATTACAGGAAACTAGATAACCAAATTTTCAATATCTAGTGCACTGATATCTGCTGATAATCTGCCTGCTGGTTTTGATGACTAAGTGAGGGCTGACTCTCCAGGTGCTGTTCCTATTGACTTCTGCGGTTGACTCCAGGATCTAATGTCAACAGAGATGACGTTCATCCATCTGCAGAAGGCCTGTATGTCACCCAAACTGAGCTTTAATATGGTGACTGAACTTTATCCTGTTCACTACTGCCATCTAAGCATGCTGCTTATCCCCACACACCTCTGAAAATTGCTATGAATCCCCTGGGTGGTTGAGTTGTTGAATGGCCGTATCCTTTCTCTCCTTCCCAACACAGCTGGTCAGTGCAGTGTTTACACCCACAAACACGAGGAAGTCTCAGCTTAGCTCTGCCATATCCAGTTCGAGGGCATGCCCTGTTAGACTAAAACTGATCTAATCCCATTAAAACCCCCAAGCTGTGCAAGTTCAGACTGCTCTTTGCTCTGAGTTCCTGAGTACATCTCTGAACACAGGAGATATTCACAGGCACGATATTCATTACTGACATGAAGCACAGACTATGATGAAACTAAAATTGCACTGCTACTAGAAGCGTTTGTGAAGAGATTTTTTTTCTTTTTTTTTAGTAAAGAATTTCTTTGGCTTGCTGTGATTTCCTTAGTTTGTGCTATTTTCATGCAGATACAACAATTTGTTGTATAAGCAGTGTTTGCACATGTCCTGTATTTTGATACAGATTGTCTAGCACTAGAGCTATCCTAAATGGTCATCACAGTAAACAAAGCCCAGTCAGTGTGTGTTGGGTGAAAGGAGCAGATTTGCAGTAAAACAGCTGACAGGGGAAGAGACAGTGTGAGACTGCAGCCCTGAATCATGTCACTGACTTCAGGCAATGCAGATCAGCAGGAGACAGGACTGCAGCAGATGGTCTGAGTTTGATTAATCAAATGTCCTGAATTAAAGCCTGATTGTTTTTCTTTTAAAAAAGTGGGTTAAAAAATAAAAGCAAGCTGACAATGTAAATGCATGCACTGTCTATCGCTGTTATTAACTTCAAATAACTGAAGGCATCGTTGTTTTCCTGACAGATCTCAGCACATGGAGCATCAGAGTGTTTAAAGAGATTTAAAACACTGTGGGGCTCAAGCACAGGTACAGCAAACTCTGCATCCTCTGGAAAGGTTGAGCATGATGGGCTGGGGAGCTGGCGGAGGACAGGCAGGACTGTGCTAAAATGCACAGGCCCCCACCAGCCTTGGGAGCTGCTCTGGGCCACAAAACCCTGTTCAACCCCAGACATTCCCCACCCCGTGCTCGAATTCAATGTAGTTGAGGGGTTGAGCCTTCCAATGCGACTTCCAGAGAAGGAAACCAGACCTCAGTTCTCCGTGGCTGAGACTGCATGTTTATTTTTTGCTTCTACATAATGCACATTTCATTATAATTAATCATCGTAACCCAAGAAATGGGGAGAAATTACAGAAGTGGTGAAAAATCATATTCAGCTCTGATTTTCTGTCTCTAAACCAGCAAAAGCCACCCAACATTTTAGGAGTGCAGAATTGAATTAAAACTATAGATTGATCATAAGTCCTCTTGGCTCTAAGCCAAGAGTGGAGCTATTAATTTGACGCAAATTAATCTATGCAAATTTGCACACTGATTTAATGAAGAGACAGACATGCAATCATTTCATTACTTCTCAGATTTTCAATTAGATTGAATTCAGTAGCTGGCCACCAGCATAGTCGCAGAGTTTTGCTAAAAGGTTATTTGATGAATATTTATGAATTTGTGACTCTGCTACAGCTGGGCTTAATAGCAAGTATCATACTTTCTGAGTACATGCAAATGATTCTTCAAATATCCTAATGCAGTGATTGATTTACCTTTTTTTTGTCTTGACTGCTCTATCTTTAATCCCGGTTATTACTCTGGTGTTCTGGTTGGAGACAAATGACTTGCTTAGGGGTAAGTGACTGTTTTAAATTATTACAAACACTGTCTTGTTTCATGGCTATTTCAGTGTGAGACGTGATGTTCTGAACAGCTGGAAATGTGACAAATCTCGCTCAGAGTGCAAACAGATAAAAATTGAGACAACCCATAATACTGCCCTGGGCAAAAAAGGTGTCACTTCTACAGATGTCTGAGATTAGAGGGATGGATTTCCTTCTCGTGGAGTTCTATAATGACATTCACCTTGCAATCACACCTGAGGATGTGTTCAGCTGGAAGTCTGAGGCTTCCCAACTCCAGTGAAGCCAGTACCTGCTTAAGCATTGTCCCAGTTTGAACTGGTGGTTCTGAACCTCATCCAGCTTTTGCTGAAATTAAAGGAGCTAGGAAAAAAAAATCTGTAAATGGGAATAGGAGCAAGTCCAACACGTTCTATTCCTGCCTTTCATTGTTTCAAGTTCTGAGTTGTTGCAAGGATCCAGATTAAAAACTGAATGCACAATGCACTCATGTATTGCAGGACCATTTTTGAGCTAGTGGGTGTTTGGGGAGCAAACTAGGTGAGGAAGTTAAAGCTTTAATGTGCATACACAAATCCTCCTTCAAGAGTTCAGAAGTGCTCTCCTCTGGACTCATTTAAGGCCACAGATGATCTCTAGCTTTAAATCTGAAGCTTCATCCAGGCAGCTACTTTTATTTTTGATAGGCTTTGGTTTTTTTCTTTCCATCTTTCAACCTGCCTGTTCACAGGACATTGGCTTGGAGTTGGACCAGATCTCTTCTGGAGACAGCCAGAATCAGCAAAAGTTATGCAAAATACTGGCTGCCCTGAGGTGGCTTTTACACCCCAATCTATAGACAGAATGTCAGAAACTTAGAGTAGAAAACATTTCATTTGGTGACAAGTTAAACAGGGACATGAGGAGAAAGTGATCACATCATTAGGAGCACCCTGAATCTCCATTTTTCTATGTTTATCCATGTAGGCTCTTACAAAACCTCCAAAACCAGTGTCAGAGCATCTTCCTGTAACCGTAGGTGTGCTGTTTAGCATCTGGCATGAGGAACTCATTGTGTCTCTCTGCATCTCTTCTCAGCTGTGCTACAAATGGGACTTGCTGTGGCTGTTCGTGAAGTCAGCCTGGAGAATACACAGCTGGTAGTTTGGATAGGAGATAGGGGGCTTTGTGATGCTCCTTAGTTCCCAAAGAAAACAATTCCGATGTCTGAAGTCGACATCTTCCTGTTTATCACAAACTTCAAACTTTGCCTTGGACTTTAGCCCTTTGTTGCTGCAGTGCAAGTGAAAGCACAGGTAAATGTGAAAGGAAAATGGCTGTAATTTGTGAGCTTTACAAAATGAGATCTTGAACCGCACAAGGCAGCATGGAAATAAGCCCTATATTTTATCCATTCAGATCTGGAAAGAGCCGCCTAGCAAGAGTGAAAACATACAGCTGTCTCAGTAAACTGCGATGGAGGTGACAATGGTAAGTTCAGAACTGAGCCAAAACTGGTGTCACTTGTGCCTTCTGCCAGACTCCTCGGTGTGCCAGTTAAACCAGTTCTGTTGCCCTTTGGTTGACACCCACATACATTATAATTACTCCCACATAACTACGAAACTGGCTCATTTTACCTGAGCAAGAGTATTTTCTGTACGAAGAGCCAGAAGAGCAGGATCTATCTAGAAAGACAAGAAGTGGTGATAAGGAAGTGTTGACTGAAGGAGGCTGCACCTCCTTTTAGATTTCACTCTCCACTGGAGCCAGGGTGTTAAGTTTATTCCTGCTGTAACATACACTATGTTAATATCTTCCCGCTGACCTCTGTGTGCTATCCAGGCTATGAATTAAATCTTGTTTGTGATGGAGAAATTTAGCTGGGAAAATGGGAGAGCAGCAGACTTCAGAGGGTTAGGAGGTTACCAGGACAAGGAAGGCATGTTCCGATTCTGCTGAGAGGGAGTTCTATTCTCTTTCAGTGGCAAGGAGATTGGTTACTATTCACTAACAGCTCCTGAAATAAAGAATATTTATAAAGTTTTGCAATCCCTTTGCTCAACAGGGTCAAAAGGATGCTGCTTTCATTGCAGCCCGTTTCTTGCACTATATAAACACCTGCAGGTTATGTCAGGCAGGACTCATCTGCTCTGTGAGGAAATACTGCAGGATTTCGACACAGGCCTGGAGTGCCTGGGAAGAAAAGCTAATTCAATATAGGCTTTGGGAAAGTTTGTAGCGAGTGTCATTGGCAGGGTTTGTCTATCAGTCATGTAAATTGGAGTACATGGAAAGGAGGATTATCAAACTGGCAAAACAATACTATCACCAGCATGTGACCTAAGGCTGAACCATTGCAGGGAGGCTGGGCTGAGGTGGGGCTGCAAAATTTGACTCTGTGAAGGGGTTTCTGATTTCCACACCAATTTATTTGCACGATGTCTGTGAGTGTCTAATCCTCTCCTGCTTATTTATATTTTTTCCCTGCTCGGGAGAATATCCTCCCTGAGCTTTTTCTTTATTGTAACAAAAGGAGGTTTCATCACTAGCCAGAGATGTGACCGTACAACTTGGAGAGGTGTTGCTGCTTTTACAGCTCTATTGTTTGACAGCCCGTGATGTTTCCACACTTAACTGGAGAGCTTGTCGAATGCCTCATTGCCCTCCTGAAAATCGCCTTTCTTCTGAGCAGTGGTGACAAATGACCATCACAGGGCCCATGGAGCAGGAGCGAAACTGTAAAACTCAACAGAAATTAATTTTCTGAAGCAACAGACTAAACCCCACGTTTGCACAGCCCGATACATTTCAGCCCCTGGCAGCATTTCTGCTTCCCTGTGGGAGCAGTTGAAGTGTGTCCCCTGTGCTGAACTTGGAGCTGGTTTTGTTGGCTTTTGTGGCTCACTGAAAGGACATGGCCTGTCCATCTTGGCACAGTGAGATGTCCTCTGCAAGCCCTTCCTCCAGGACCGAGCAAACAACAACCACCACAATCCTGTTTTCCCTTTCAAAAGCAGGGATGTACAAGAAACAGGACTGCCCCGTCTAAGGGACGGGGAGAGTTTTGTCCCCAGTACTGTTACTGGCTCATGCTGGTGTTTCTGGCGTGTCCTTGTCCTGAAGGTGCATGTCCTTTCCTTGGAAGGGGGCCCTGAATTGGCAGGAGACGTTCTGGGAGCTAAGGAGGTTGATGTGAGGGAGGAACACAGGAGATCTGTGTGTCCTCAGGGGTGAGGCACCCCTGACCTTACCTGAGGTAAGGCCCCCAATGCCATTTGTGGTCAGTCTCGTTATTACTACCACAGCTGCCTTCAGGAGAAGGCCATGGTGCACTCCTGAGTAAAGGAAAACGGAGGTAAGGAACATAAAAAAGGTGCTTTTCCTGCCCAGGGCACAGTGCCTTTCCCAAGGCACAGTGCTGAGGAGCTGGCTCTGGGGTACTATCCCCTGGTTGTCCCCTCTGCCTGCGGACCAGGAGGAGACCCCTCCCCTGTGACAGGCCTCTCGGGCAGGGTTAGATGCCCTGTCCTGCCCTTGTCCCCCACTGTGGTTTCAGCACCCCTTTGCTGAGGCTCTGAGCAGGGCTGGCTGGGCTGTGACAGCAGCAGCTGCTGGAGCAATCATGGAGAAGCTCTTCCCATGATGCAAACACAACAAGGGAAATACCTTATTTAAACAATAAAAAAAGTCACCTTGTTTCCAGTGGTGTGTAGCTCCTTGCTGCACGGAGGTGTTTCTACTGCAGGGTCTGCTGTTCCTGGCACTTGTCTGGATTTTGGGAATATTTTTCTCATGCCTTGGCTGCAGGTAACACTGTGCCTGCTTTGTTGTGCTTCACTTACACCTGTGGAACCCTCTCCAAACTGCCCCTGAGTGGTGAGATGGCTCAATTTATTGTCTTGTAATATTAGGTCTCTCAGCCATACTGCAAATAAACCTCAGAGAGAAATCAATATATCCCACCCTTAGCACATTGATTTACACCACCTTTCCGATGATGGCTCTTGTAACAAATGCAAAAGGGCTTCTGAAGACTTATCTGAATGCAAATGTCTTCCACGAGCAGAACACAGCAGTGTGGGGTGGTGAGGAATATGTGGTCATGAAACAACTTGCACAGGGTCACGCAGGCTTGTGCAGGGTTGACTCCTGTGCATATGAGTGCATGTTTGAGAGTTGCAGCCCATAGTCTGGGAACAAGCAGTAAAACACTGGGATGCTGCCTCAGCATGTGGGCTATAATGGAACTAGGATGGTGACAATACATGATGACAATAAAAAAAAATATATAAATAAAGGCAGGGACAAGGTTTTAACCTTGAAGCACTTTGTGTCAAGAGAAGAGCAGAGCTGAGCACAAAGAAGCAGCGCGTGCCATGCCGTGCTTTTGAGCTGCCTGTATTTTGGTGCCAGGCAGCTGAGTGCCTCAAATTTTTGTGTGTGAGAGCCTCAGTCAGATGGTTACAAGGCCAAAATATTGGCCTTTTAGGTAACAGGGCTGCAGTGAAACTCTCTGCTCTGGGTCGGGCAGGGCAAAGGGAGAGGCTTCAGAAGTAGCTGGGATCAGATCTGTGGCTGCAGAGGTGGAGCCTGTCAGTATTAGAGCAATGTTCTCGGTACTTGCTCACACCCCAAAGCCCTTCAGTGACCTGGAAGCCACCCAGGATTGTGACTCTGCCTATTCTTTCAATTTGCTGTCTAGAAAGTGTAATTTGTATTGTTGTGTGTTGCATGAAACCCAGCCATTGCTTTGTCACAGCAAGCCTTTGTGTTGAGCTGCATTTTGGAGAAGAACAGCAGCACCAGTGCCCAACGTCTCCTTTCACACGGCACAGCACTCACCACGTTCACCAGCCAAAGTCACCGGCCAGAGGAGTTGCAGGGGCTCCACAAGGTGCTGTTCTGTGCCCCGGCAGAGCAGCATCAGATTGTGTGTGTAAGCAGGCAGAGACGAGCACTGGCAGCACAGTCTTGAGAAAATGCTGAATGCAGCTTTTTGCTGGCTAAAAAAAGGACTTGGAGCTCTCTCCTGCTGCTTCGTTCCCGGTGTGTGAAGCGAAACAAGGCTTTGTACATAATTTGAAAGCAAACAGGATTGTGTCAAAAATATCAGACTTCACCATTAATTATTTCTCCAGACTGGAATGACCCATTGGAGTCAGATTTTTTAGCCAGGTCCTCCGGGCAGGCAGATAATATCGTGAAATGTTCTTATCTGATGGGAGTGGGTATCACCCCCTGGATGGCACACTGATACACCCCAGGAAAGAAGCTGACAAAAATAAGAAGAAACAAATTCTATGAGAGTTGGAGCTGAGCAGCACATGAATTTAAATAGCTACTTTCAGTTGGCTACTTGGTATATTAAGTACATAATTTTCCTACTCCATTACTCCACTGTAAAACGATCACTAATGAAGATGGAATTAAGAGTTTGAAAAAAATGCTTTTGAATATTTCGCAGTTTGACTCAAAGTGGTTCCTTGTCTAAAAGGGTAGATCTGATAGTTCACAGATCTGCAGGGATTGCTGATAAGCACTATATAGTTGCTTTAAAGGTGTCAGCATTTCAGAGCTGTTGGGCTGTACATCTGCATTGCTGCAGTCTATGAGTTCCCATTAGGGCAGTTTCCAGTATTCCAGCTTCATCTCCAGTAAAATTTCAGGTCCTTGAGGAAGAAGGCACAGAGGAGAATAATTTCTTATGTGTTTATACAGTATCTACCACCATAGGACTCCAATCCCAACTGAAGTCTTTGGGTACTGCCACAGTGTAAATGATCTTCCCAGTGAGAAATAAATCCTCCAAATGCTGTTTAAGAGCCATTTAGGAGGCTGAGTCCTACTGTACTAGTTCCCTGGGAGCACAGATTTACTGTTGATGATTTCATGGGATGGGTGGTTGGCTCACAGTAAGAGCTGGGCATTTGGCAGTGTTGTTTTTCTCTTGAAGTCCTCAGCCTCGACCAGAGGTGCAAAACCTAAACACAAGCCTAGACATCCTACAGCTCTAAGGCTGTATTGGTTTGTGTGACCTCGTTGGGTCCTCAGATGTCCTTTGAAATGTGGCCTGCTGGGGTCTGAGCATCTTCCTGTGCCCAGAAGGAGCAGAGGGTTAGGCTAGCTCAGGATCTTGTTTGTAGGCACTCACTAATGCATTTTAATGCTGTTGGTTCAATATGTAGAATGTTTGTTTCTTGAAGAAACAAAAAATTCTGTCTTAGAAACAGGATTTGTAATAATTCTTTGTAATTTGGATAAAATAAGCACCTTTCACTTGAAGGACCCTCTGGGCAAAGATTATTTCACTCACTGAACATCACGAGTTCCCATCGATTCCCAGAAAAAGCGCTGCTCAATCAAGGCACCTCTCCCTGCATGGCAGAACAGTGCTGCAGCAGTGGTGCTTGCATGGTCAGTAAGCTGTGTTCATGGTGCACATTTGATGTTCCAGCCATAGTCCCATATCATGCATAAAACAACGTGGTTTTTCCCAGCAAGAAGCTCTGCTGTACCCCAGATCTGCCGTGCAGCTGCCTCTGCCCCCCAGCTCAGCTCTCGGTCCCAGCGACGCCTCGGAAAGTGCAACTCTTTAAATGGAATGGTTGTACGTGCATCAGCCCAGACTGATTGTATTCATAAGCTGCCACTGCTCTGGGCATGTACAAGGACAGGCATGGCACCAAAAAATGGAACAAAAAGCCACACAGGCTTTTATGCTTCCAAACACTTTGGCTGTGACTTGGATATTGGGAAATGCACTTCACAGGACAATGCACGATCTCTGCACTGAGACCCATTTGCATGATTTGTCTCTTCTGTATTCATGAAGAGCTCTCTCATTATGGCTATTTCTCACATTTATTTTATTTCTAATTACAGTGATTTATGATTGGGTTTTAATTAACTTCTCTTGTCTGGATCTTACCTATGTATTTAATTGAGCCTTGCAATCTAGGCCTCACACTGCTGGAAGTTGTACATGGAAATACCCTTGTAGCCAGTAGCTTTAAATTAATCTAAGATTAGATTCTGGAATGGAGCAGCTACTGAAGATGATCTCAGTTTCTGTGCTACAGAGGAGGTGAATGAACTTGTTCAAGGTCTCTTCTGAGCCCTGGTCTCCCAATACCAAGTTAATGCTCAGTGGTCCTCAGACTCCCATTCCATGAGTCAAGTGCACTGTGCCTGTGGATACACCCTGTTGCCCAGGAAGGTTGGCTTTGTGGATGCTGTCTCTCACCTCCATGGCACTCAGCAGCTCTAGCGAGACCTCAGACGTGACTTTGGAGGGTGCTGGGACCCCACAGCAGAGAGAGGAGACCAGCAGACTGCCGACAGTGCTGTAGTGTCGGCTCCCTGCGAGGCTGCCGCGCATTCCAGCCCGAGAGAGCCGCCTTGCAGGGCAGCCCTGGCTGCAGGGACACGTAACCGTGCCGTGAGCTAACTTTGATGTGACACCCGACTTGTAGTTTAGTGTGACAGTCCCTCAATTTTCTAATAAATTTGGGTCAATGCTGATCTTTCGTGGGATAATTAAGGTTGATCCATTCTGCAGGGCAAGCAGGAAGAAAATTCATTACTGTACGAGGAGGTCAAAGAGGGCCAAGGTGGAGAATATCTGTGTTCCAAGCACTGCTGCTTAGTGCTGCATCCTAATTGATCAGTGAACTATGTAAATGCTGAACAGGTCAGGCTCTGCATTTTATAAAGTGTCAGAACTGATGAGGCTTGCTTTGAAAAGTTACCTTGCTGTGCTGCACGCTGCCGAGAGAATAGGAAAATGGGATCTTTAACAATTGTTCATTTTTAATTCATGGCAAGTTCTTCTTATGATCTTTACACTGTGCTTGGCCTGCTGAGCATAGTGATTGCCCCTGTAAACAAAATACTCACAACAAAAATACAACAACAAACATTCTCCAACCCTTCTCACCTCCTCCCCCTCTCATGCTGGGTGCTGTGCAAAGCAATGGCAGAGCAGCGATGGTTTCCTACGACTGCAAACAACCAAACTGCTTTGTAATAAGATTTATGAGCTTGGTCGTGGGGGGCAGGCAAATTCTGGAGCTAAACCCAAAGCCCACTGAGGCCACTGTTTCACACTCCCTTTGGTGTGGACTTCCGTTCCTTGTTTTTTTAAGAAGAGACGCCTGATTCCAAGCACAGTCTCCCTCTTCCTTCCACCTGGGCTCCAGGATTGTGGGTAGAATGTTGCCATGAACACCACTGCCCTGCACAGTAGAAAATAGGAGCGTCTCACAGCAGAGCTGGGTCCTTGTATGGCGCTTCTAAGCTGGAATTCCAATGCTGGGAGGAGGAGATTTGCTATAAATACAGGGCTTTGTTTGCCGAGCTTTGACTTGCAGGATTGCGCTCGAGTCCCATAGCCTGAGCACTCTGCTAGAACAAATTGCTCTGAGAGATCTCAATGTTTTTCATTTTACCATGATTGGAGGAATGCCAAGTTTTTTTCATTCACTTGTAGCAAAGAAACTTACCTGACCTCAGGGCTTTGCAAAGTGCAGTGAGTTAGAATCATCCAGGAATGAGAACTTCCTATGAAGCAAGCTGCATATTCATTTTTACAAGTGGCGCAGGAACAGAATTCCTACTTGTTTCATTAATCACTTTTGTGACAGGCCCTTCACCACTCCTTCCTATCAATGCTAAAGCTGGGAAACATTGTTTTTCACAATGAGAGAGGCAAGAAGTGGATCTCTAATTATGAATACTATTACAGAGCAGAAGCAAATCACTCAAGGCTGTTTTAAGTATCATGCAAGGGAAATCATCACTCAGGCTCAGACAACATGCATCTGTTACTGATATTAGAATTGTTAATGTGAGCATGTCATGGTTTTCCTTTGTGATAAGACTGTGCAAATAAAACAAAAAGAAATAAATTCAGAGGATGCTTGAAATTCTGGTTCCTCCAGGCAGAATTCCTCTGGTGGGCCCTGGGCTGTTCGCTGTTTGAAAGAGTAGAGTGGAGGACTTGCGTCCCAGTCTGGGACAGGTATGCTGTGACTGATGGTCTTGTTATGAAGAACAAGGAATTTCTAATCCTAAGAGAGGAGGTTGAGGCTCTCGCAGGAGAAATAGCTTGGCTTTTACTGCTTCGTGAAGTGAGAACTGAAGAGAGAATGTGATTTTGACTATAAATTCAAGAGGAATAGATAAGAAGGAGAAAAGCTCTGTTGTTGGCCCATGTATCTGTAAGTTGGCCCAGCGCTTTCCCATTGTGTGAATGGATTATTGAAAGATGTTACTTCTCCTAGAACACTCTGGTTTTCTTCTAGTCTTGGACCGTAGCAGCTGTGGTACTTCAATGCTTGGCACTAGAGTGGAACACTTACAGTCAAGTTGAGATAAATTTAGTTTCAGTGTGAGGAGGATTCCAAATATGAGAGCTGCGAGGATCTGGGAAAGGCTCACAGTATTCAGGCAAAGCACCTGAAATAGCCATAAATTGGCTTTTGATGAGTATCTGAAGGATTGCATGACATGGGAGCATGCGATAGCTGAATTGTGATGGCTCCAAATCCTCTGCAGTCCCAAGGGAATGCGAGCTGAAATAAAGAGACTGTGTAACATCAGTGAAGTGGGGGGAAATCTACGCGAGGAGCATCAGCAGATTTACTAGCCAATGGTTTCTATTTAATTATTGATAGTAATCCAAGCACTTCTTACTCTGTCTTGTACTATTTTACAGTGTTTTCCTCTGTGTATTGAATGTCTGATTTACTGAGGAACTATATGCCTCGGAGTTGTGTAAGAACAATGAATGTATTCATCAGCTTTCATATAAAGCAGCTGTAAGATCTCGCTGAGGAGGGCTTCTGCAAAGAGTTAAGCTGGGGGATGAAGGGGAATGTAATAGAATTATACATAAGATTGGCACATCTATCTAATGTGCTACATGGGCTGTGTCATAAGGTTGGTTGTTTTGTTCTCCCTCTGTGCTTAGAACTTACAAAAACATTTCAGAAATTCAGCATCAATATCCAGGGTAAGATTTTAGCCCCCACTTAAGCCCTGTACAAAGGAGCCAGGGTCTCAAACGGAGGGCTGCGCTCAGCACTTTCTCCTTGGCTCTGCCATGGAGAAAAGCTGCTCATCACACTCAGCCAAGAGGAACGGGGCACAGATCAGTGCCCTGGCCTTCCAGGCTCCCAATGCCTGCAGTGAGGGGGGCTGGCTGCAGGCATTTTGGGGAGTTACAGCACAAAGGGAGTGCAGTGTGTTGAATTCTGCAGCAGTTTCTTCAGTGGGACTGGTGTGGGATGGCACAGACCAGAGCAACTTTGCATGAAAAAATTTATCTGAATGCATTGCCAAACTTTTGTCCAGGATAAACAACCAGGGAACATCAGATTATTTCTGTAAGTTAACCTCTGCCAGTGGATTCACTGAAAGTGCCGGGATAAACTCTCATCCTTCCTCTGCACTGCATTGCATCCTTGCTTTGTACTGGTAAGATGGAGATTCCTTGTCTAGAGCCTTTATGGTTCATTGTGCTACAAAATACCTCACGCACAGGTTTGTCTGAAAGGAAGTTGCAGGGAGAGGGGGGTCAGTCTCTTCTCCCAGGTAACGAGCGATAGGACAAGAGGAAACAGCTTCAAGTTGTGCCAGGGGAGGTTTAGGTTAGATATTAAGGAAACTTTCTTCACTGAAAGTGTGGTCAGGCATTGGAACAGGATGTCCAGAAAAGTGGTGGAATCCATGCCTCTGGAAGTGTTCAAAAAATGTGTAGATGTAGAGACACGGTTTAGTGGTGTCCTTGGCAGTGCTGGGTTAATGGACGGACTCGATGATCTTAGAGGTCTTTTCCAACCTTAATGATTCTGTGATATCATGAAATTGCAGGTCTAAATTCTTCTTTGATATTCCGCTGGAAGGGGTAGCCCATGGTGGAGGGCTGATAAAATGGGATGGAAGACCTCACTGGGCCTCCCTGGAGGAATATGTGTGCTCAGAACAAGTAAAAACCCTTCCCACGTCTTGTCTGGGCCTGTACTCTGAACTTGGGCTGCTCTTCTTGATAGCTTGAACAGGTTTGGATCAACCCTTGCAAATGGAAATGTGTTCCCAGAAATTACACAGCAACACTCTCATGAGATGCTGCTCACCAGGAGCAGTTGGGAGCCATTGCAAACAACTGGATGCACACAGGATGGTGTTGTACACTGTCCTCAGTTATCATCCCTCTCCTGTTGTAAATGCATCTGAAGGGCGTGATTTCCATTTAGAGTACATTATAGAACCAGGTCAAACATGAGGAATTCGGTTTTTTACCTGTCTGGTAACCTGACAGACCATGTAGTTTGATCTTTGTGAAATTATCTGACTAGACACGGCACTCTTCAAAAGTAGAGGATTAGGAACTATTTAGACAAAGGAGAAGACAGGTGTGTTAAAACACAGCGATAAGAAAAGTTGCTTACCCTAGATTTACAGGGGAAATTAAATTAAAGAGGAAACTGTTACTTATTTGACACTGAATGTGGGAATTATTGGGGAAAGTGTTACTTAGTTGACTGTGAATGTGGGAATTATTACTAATTGCAAGAGTAATTTCTTGAAAATGATGCTGTAATGATTCTTTCTATTACAAGTGGTAATGCAGTCATTACTCCATTACTCAAACTCAAGTCCATGGGGAAGCTCTGTAGGGTGAGCAGTGATTGAAAGTTCCACATTAAAATAATTACACTCAGCCTTGAATTTAGACGATGTGATATATATCTAATGTTCTCGAGATTTCTTGAGGCTCCTCTTTCACAAAGATGCCTCTCTTATGTGCCCTGTGGATTGACTATTTTGTTCTTTTTATGCTAATTAGTTGTTCAGGACATGCTTAATGATGATATTCAGAAATGAAAGAGTTTTAGCCTTCATACAACGGTGACAATCAAGAAATGAACAGCTCATTTCTTGTCTACAATGCTGTGTGTAGAAAAATTTGTCAGTCCTATCCAGAGCTTTCCTGGGTTTGCTGCCTCTTTGAGATAGGATTTAAGCATCTCGGTGGAAACATCCTGTGGCAGTGTGAGAAATATGACAGAGGTAGGTGCAACAAATGCTACTCCAGGTCTCATCTTAATTCTGTAAGCCCTGGTGAAGCGAGCAGGGTGTGTGAAGGATCAAGGGTCCTTCTGATTAGAGTGAAAGAGAGTTGAGCTTCCACACAGGCTCTCTCTGCTGAGTGTCTGTCTTACTGACCCAAGGGTACCTCCAGAATTTCCCAAGGAAGGTAGATCAAGCCCTTCCCCTGGGAAATACGGTTATTTCAGTTCTCCTGGAGGTGAGGAGCCTGCTTGATCTGGATGCATAACCAGTACCCTCTGTACTACCTAGGAGTCAATTCATTGACAGCCAGGTGGAGGCATGTGGCTGTTGTGTACAGATCTACCTTGGCGTGGCAGAGACCAGGGAACACCTCTGAAATGCAGTGACAAAACAAGGTGCTTTCCTCTCCTTACTTTTTCACTGTGGTGTTCCTGGTGGCAACTGGGAACTGAGCCCCTGCTGTGCCCTGCCCTTGGCTTGACTTTCAGTGGAAGCTGTGCTGACCGAAGTGTTAAAGTGCTCAGGGGTTGCTATTGTAGGAACAGGTCTGAAGGACAGTTTTATTCTGGATTTTCTGCACCCAACGAAGGGGAAGGAAATCCCCAAAACAATTTTTGGTTAAGTTAACTGGATGGAAATTAGGTAGTCACAGAAAAACACAACCCTCTTCAACTAGAAGGTGAAGGAGCCGTGGGAGATGGACTCTCTCCTGCTTTGGAAGCTCTTGCAGAGCTTCTGCTTTCTTTTTCTCCGTGAGGTCCTGAACAGGGGCTGCTGGCTGGGGCTGCTGAGGGGACGTGGGTGCCACGTGAGAGTGGTGGCTGACCCAGTGTGGGCCCTGAGGGCTTCTCCCTGATCTCACTGCTCTTCACTTCAGTGATGATCTTATTTCCTTACTGAGCTTGTCCCAGTTAACTGAAGTTGGGGACTTGTCAGGATTCTCCTCTGGCAGAGAAATTTTAGTCTTTACTCTTCAAACATATTCTCCTTTATAAAAGCGTTCAGAATGTGTTTTCTTTTTAAGTGTAATTTTGAACACTTTAATGATATTGGCAATTACTCAAAGAAAAACATGTAATCAATGAATGCTTGCTAGTCTGTGGGGTGATAAATTTTAGAAATACAGTCTGTGCTTGCCTGGAATTTATTGCTTCAGGCAAGGTGATGGCTGCAGCAGTGCCATTTCCAAAGACTGCGCTGTGCATTTATTTTCTCATTAGCATCTAGTTTCTATTGTATATTTTGAACAAAGGTAACCTTGGAGTAGGAACACATTCCTTTCTGTCAGGAAGAACTTGTGATGCTGTTTCAAAGGTGCATGCATGACTGAGCAGCAATACATCACAAGAAGCTCTGCAAAGAAGATAATTCTCCATGGGCTGTAGTTGAAGAAAAGAAAAGAAAAATCCATTTTTTTAGATTACCGTACTTTGTGTGTGGGGGAGGGTTAATTTATGTCTGTTGTGACAAGCTCTCTCAGATGGTGAGTAGACTGTTTGTCAACTCATAACTATCATTCTCCAAAATAGCAAAGATTCATTGATTTGCATTTTAGTAGGTTTTGATAAAAATCTGTATTCCTTTTTAAAGGAAGGAAGCTGTTGTCAGTGAAAATTCTTTAAAAAGCAAAAATTCGAAGTGATTTTTGTAGTTCAGGAGAGGAATTTGAAACAGTGACTCTAAACTTTAACTGCAGCATCCACTGCACGGAATAAAACCCTCGGTATCTTGCTGTCATTTAATGCCCATGATGCCGACAGACTACACCAAGCTGGAAGCTCACAGGAGCTGCATTTTTGAGGATGGAGGAGAAGATGCGGTGAGGAGGTGAGGAAGGCCAGTCCTGTGGCAAAGCACTGAGCTGTGCCCAGGAGGAAGAGGAGGCCCATGGTGGAGGGAGAAGCATTCGTGACCAAGAATGTCAAATGTCAGTGGGAGGCCTGAAATGGCCTCTCAGGTGCTCCTGTTTTGGAAGCATCTGCGTGCCAGCAACATCTCAGAAACATTAGACCCAGCCCAAGAAGGTAACGAGGAGTGGTCCTTTCTGTAGCTTGGACCAGAGCTGGGATAATAATCACTGCCCAGCACGGGAGAGACCCATTCACATCCCCCAGAAACCACAGGGCATAGTTAGAACAGGAAAAACACTGGCAGCAGAGCCAGGTATCGACCAGGATGCTAATCCCAGTACTCTTATTTTACAAAACACAAGCTGAGACCTTTAACAGCCCTGCTTAACCTCACTCTCGTCTGCTCCAGCAGAAAGGTGCCCCCACATCTGCTGTGAGCACCGATGCAGGGGAGTGACTTCTGCTAAAATCCCACCACAGGCTGCAAAACCTCCGGTGTTTGGAAACTCCATCAGTGCAGGGGCAGCTGCCTCTAATGCTGCCCGGATTTTGACTTAATGTACCCCTGGTGCAGCTGCAGTGCCACCACTCTGGGTTACACCCTCAGGGATGAGCTGAGCTGTCCCAAGAAAACAGAAGCACAGATAATGAGCTGTGGAAGGCAAGTGGTATTCCTGCAGGCTGCTGTTGTGGATGGGTTTGAATCACAGCTGAGCTGGCTCTGTGTGCTGGGGACGCTGTGTGCTGAGTACAAACAAGCTGCTCAGGCTCATCCCACTCCAAAGAGCGAGCAGTGCCTGGGGAATTCCGGAGATACTGAAGGGCTGCACCAGCCAAAGCAGCTGGATTGTGGCTTTCGGCTCTCAGTTCCACTGAGCTGTGGTGTTGGCCCTTGCTCTTGTGTTTTTATGATGACGGAGATGGAACTGACACCCTGGAGTTTCTCGTTTTCAGGATTTTTCTGTGATGGCAAGTTTGAATCCTCAGCCTTCCTAGGACACCAGGGTCCCAGGAACTTGCTTCAGGGGAAAATGGGGCTGGTCAGTCCTGCGCCAGATCGATCCTAAAGGTGAAACCTCCAACAGAGGAGCGAGGGGTTTCAGGATAAACTTCTGGCGAGAGGCACTGTGTAATCACGACATGGAAGGACGGCTCTTGGCCTGACGAGCTTTAGCTCTGCAGTCAGCTACAGCTGCGCTGGCTCAAAAGATCACATTAAATCTATGCCTGTTCCTATTCATAAAACTTGATGGGTTTTGAACGTAACAAACTTTAATGTTTTTTAAAGTGCCTTAAGTTGGTAATGATGATGAAACGCAAAGAATCGTCCAAACTTCTTGTGTTTACTTGTATAGTATAAACAGCTTTATTCAGTAGTTCCTGCATGGGGTATTCAAGACTTTTTAACTGACAACAGAAATCTACATATGGCTCAGAAAAGTGTTGGCATCCTCTTGTGTGAAGTTTGTTAAAATTGTATGATAGACAACTTGTTATTTTAAAAAATCCTTTTCCTTTCAAACAAATTTATTCTGTGGTTTAAAAACTGTGTTTTAAAAGCTAATTGGACAAGGCCAAGGTTATAATTAGATTTATACTCATGCAGAATAGTCTCCTAGGACTATTTTGTAACTCCGTGTCTGAAATTGAAGTTTGTCAGGATGTCAAAATTTATTTTTAAAAAATTGTCATCTGCTGTAAGTGACAATTGCAGTTGTACCAGGAATTTTTCAGTATCAAAGGCAGAGATGATCTCAGATGGGGGGGAATCTGCCATTATTTATCATCTACCTTGTCGAGCTGGTTTCCTCCCTTCTCTCCTGGAGGTGATGCTGATGGCCAGAATTGTCCTGCTGGTGGTTTCTGTAGGATTAAGAAGGTTAAACCAACATGAGGTCACTCACTGAAGGCTGATTCATAGCTGCTAACAAGTGCATTCAGTAATCATATTCTTTCTACCAAAGCAATCACATCTTTAGGAGGAGCAGAAAATAATTTATTTAGGACATAAGAGTCTTCACAAGCAGCCTAAACATTTTTTTTTTAAATGGGAATTTAAATTCTCTCTTTCCCTCACACAGTAGAATGTGCCTTTGTTTGCATCATTTCATGGCTGAGAGGTGTCTGGGCTCTCTTAGAGAAGCACAAATGTTTCATTCAGCTCACCCTGGGTTTGTAACCGCCTTCCCCACCTACACTGTGACTGTGTTATAGTACTCCCCTTGTGCTTTTACCTGCTGTTATCACACTTCAGAGATACCTGCTGGGTCCTGGCTGAGCACAAGACATGCTCCAGGTCCTGGCTGAGCACAAGGCATGTTCCAGGTCCTGGCTGAACACAAGGCATGTTCCAGGTCCTGGCTGAGCACAAGATGTGCTCCAGGTCCTGGCTGAACAAAGGTTGCTCTAGTGGGTTCTCTGTAGAGAAGTTCTGCCCTCAGCCTCGTGTGACTCCTCTTTGCTGTGGCAGGCGCTGTGTGCAGGGGCACCTGGGGGAGAAGATCAGTTTACCTGTGGTTTGTCTCCTCTCCCTCACGATTATTACAGGAAGCAGCAGCTTTTACAGTGTAAATGAGAGGCTGCTGCCAAAAAGTTCATCCTGATTCCACAATGCAAATCCTGCATATTAAAGAAGCTTTCCCTCGTTAGACACGCTCTATCATTTAGCACATGGAGGTATCAACAAAGGGCAGGTATCCCTGCTGCTAACAGCTACACATTTGAGTAATCCAAGTTCGTCTCTGTCCTGAAGAACCTGCAGCTGGAGCTTGTGCACAAGACTCACAAGGAACTTCTTGAATGGGGAATTTTCCTGTTGTCAAACCGGAGTGGTTTTGTGGAAATGACCTGACTTCCCAGGCCTCTGACAGAGCATATCCATGTCTGAATGGCCACTGTTTCCTGTTTTCCTAGAAGCCCCAGCCCTTCCAAAATCCCATACAAATGTAATAAATAGTAAAGGCTTTCAATGTCATTAAAAGGCTGGGGGTCTTGGACAAAAATGATCCTGGAGATTTTTATTGTTGTTTTTTTTGCTTTGTTTTGTTTGTTAAGTCTGGTTTCCTGGTAAGCTCTATTTATCATCTAGTAGAAAACGTGGAGGAAATGTGCTTTTGAGAACAAACCAGTTAAATTACTTCCCCAGGGTCTCACATGTACTCCAGAAGCAGAATTGAACTTACAGCTCCTGAGTATTAGTAGGGCCTTAACTGCAGAATGATCTTAGTCCTGATATGTGAACATAATCTTAGCTATATGCTGGCTGACTTAAACCTCTAAAAATAAAAGCAAAGCTCTAGCTCAAAAATGAAATAAAATGCTGGAATCCCTTCAGTACTAGTGAATTATTAATGTTAACCATTTAAAGAGGAATGTTGCTGTTGTAGAGGAATAGCCTTTTTTAAAAGTGTTTTCAAAGGACAAATGTTTATATTCAATAACCAGACTGCAGGGAATCATCTCTGAGAAAGCCGCTTTGAGTCTTTACCCACAATTTGCTAATGAATTTCAGCTTAAGTGCAGTTAAAATGTAAGAGTTTGACTAGGGAATGGATTGAAAATAATAATTTTTCTTCTTCCTGTTTTCTCTCTAGGCACTTGTTAAGAAAGGTTTGAACGCAATGAAGTGTTAAGAGACTGAGAGCTTGTTAAAATAGCAGAGGGGCAGCTGTTGGAGGGGAGGCAAAGAAGAAAGTAAGGAACGCATCTGAAGAATTTTTCTTTCCAAGGAAGATTAAAAGCACTTCAATTTGAGGAAAAATAAATGTCCTTTCAGATCTTCCTGTTACACACTTTAAAATCAAATGAGGCAGAAAATTTGTTTGGCTGCTTCTATGAGCATCAGTCTTTTATGTCTGCGTTGGGACGCTGGACCTGGTGTGCACATGCCCAGGCTAATTGCACTGGTAATGGTCTCATGCAGCAACTGGATCCAAAACTGGATGGATATTTAGGAATAATGGATGTACTCACAGTAACTGGGATTGGCTAAAACCAGGATAGAGTGCTCGAATATCTAGGTTGTAGTGGGTGATGCATTCAATTTTGATAAGGACCTTTTGCATTAAAAAGGCTTCTCTTTCCTCAATAATTAATCAATTTCTGTATTTATTGCTCAATAGCCATCACTCAGCTCTGGTTAAGCATCTTCAGAGATGGCTTCTCCCAGTGCTTCTGCATTCCCTGCAGTCTTCCCAAATGCTGTAACCAATGGGATCAGATCAGCTTTAACTATGAGGGGCAAAGCCAGCAGCTCTAAAGCAGAGCAATGTCTCTGTCCTGGTGTTTGCTGGCCTGGGTAGGGCCTGGATTCAGGCTGTGTCTGTCTATAGCAGCACCCAGCCAGGCCCCGCAGGGCACAGCCCCGGGAGGGTCCCTTCCAGCCCGTTAGAGCCTGGTGCTGACAACACCAGGGTGGTGAGTGTGACCCCCATGTGGCCATTCACCAAAGACTTGGACCTGATGATCCTTGCAGGGTCCCTTCCAACTCAGAACATTCTGTGATAAGAATCTGTGATAAGAAGGCTGCAGTTGGCACAGCACAGTAACTGTGGGGCTGAGGACAGGCTGCAAGTTTTCACTGTTGGTCACCTCAAATAAGAACCAGTTGATGTTTGCCTACCAAGACTGGCACAAGGGCAAGTGCCTGGGATGTCTGTTTGTGTTTGCCACATATGACAGGAAGGGGCAGGTTCTCCATGGGTCCAACCCACTGGTGCCAAACAGGAAAGGAGTGCTTGGCCTGTGCCCTGTTCCCTTCTGTTCTCTCTACCCGCGTTGTGTTGGATCTGATGCCTTTTGGACCCTGCATGGCGCTGAATCCTTATGTTAATACAATTGAAAATTATCCTCCCCCACCAAAAGGTGGTCTTTGGTTTGGTTTTGGTTTCTAGTTTGTTTGGTTTGGTTTGGTTTGGTTTGGTTTGGTTTGGTTTGGTTTGGTTTGGTTTGGTTTGGTTCTGGCAGAATTGCCCCAGAGCTGGGTCAGCACAGGTTCCCATGAATTCAGAGCTGAAGGAAGGCAGGGAGCAGGACCTCTGCCTTCAGAGCTGCTGGTCAGCTACAGTGGCTCCTACACAGGGAAGGAGAGTTAACAAGGAAGATTTGTTAAATGAAGTGTCTTCATTTTTGTGTTATTACAAGTTAACAGGACAGTCTGTGGAGCAGATATCCTGTGCTGGGATCAGATCTGAGCTGACTCTCTGGAAAGGTGGCAATACACCTTTGCTTTTGAAAAACTGTGCTAATGTGTGTGCAATGTTAGCTTGTTTCGTGGTTTACAGGCATGGATATTGAAAGAATTCAATTAGATTGCACGTGATTAAAGACACTTTTGCTGTTAATCAGTGTGGATTAGGAGGACAGGTTTAACAGCTTGAAGGGGGAGCTAAAAATATGGAAGGGGACTTAATAATATTTGAAGTGCAGACTGCCATTCATTCAGCTGTAAGGCTTTGGGATCTCGAGAAGCCCCTGTTTCATTTCCCAACAGCATACTGATGGGAAAGCCTGTTTACAGATGCATCATGTTCTGTGGGAGACTTAGTGGGAATATTTGCCCTGGACTTTTAGTATTATTCATATATAGTTCTTATTTAGATTGGATTTTAAGCAAGAAATCTGCCTCCATTCTAGTCTGGTTTGCATTTCAGGGTTTACTTGTACACATGCTGGTACAGGTTGAGCTAATGCCTCTGAAGTCCTGCGTGGGATGTGGGGATGGAGCAGGCGCAGGGACTGAGCTGAGCTCCTGTCCCACCCCAGCTGTTGTGAACACGCAGGTACAGATCACCAAACTGTGCTGGGACAGCCCATTGCTCTGACCCCGTCACACCCAGGCAGTCAAAGGAGACATCTGGCAATGACTTTGTAACCAGGCCCTCAAGTTAGGGTACCCTGACCTCTGAAACTCTGCAAAACCCCCAAAGATTGCTTGGCTGATATGCACCTTGATAGGCAGAGATACAGATATCCAGGCAACCAAGGAATATCCTGCTATGTATTAGTCTTGCTGGGTTTGAAAATAATAGTGGTATATCTTAGGGACTGAATTAAGCCATTTAAATCATCCAGCCTGACTTCTGTAACGTCAGAGGTTTTCCTTACATTCTAATTGAGAAAAAAAGATATCTTTTAGCTGTAAGGACCAATCTGTCACATCCCCCGAGAGGGCTGTTCACCTACAAACTGTCCTTAGTCTTGGAAGTGCATTGTGTTGTGCTGATGCCTCTCAGTCGAGTTGGCAAGGCCATAAAATTGGCTTTGATGTTCAGCCTAATGTGCTAAATTGAGCCCGGACACTGAAAACAATGTCCAAGAAGGGCACAGAGGTGACCTGGCTTAAAATTTGGCTTGACTTCACCTTAAAAAAAAACCACCAACAACCTAAAAACCCAAAACAGACAAACAAAAAGTTCCAAGCAAAGAAAAAACATACAAAAATTATCGCTGTCTAGTTTACACATGACCTCTGCCAGTCCCTGTATGGCTGCTGTCGTGTTGCTAACACAAGGGGATCGGGAGTACTGCTACTACTTTTCTGGTTGGACAATAAAATAATCCATGTCGGGGTATGAGTAGTTATTTTCTTCAACTACTTTTCCAGTTGAGCAACCAAATAATCCACCCTGGTGTATGAGCAAGTACTTTCCAGCACACAACTGAAAAGGGCTGTATCAAAATCCTCAATTAAAACAAACCCTCCCCTAGCCTCAAATATGAAATCCTATTCATTGGCAAAACTCGTTAGCTTGTCAGTTTGTTAAATATTCCCAGGACTAAACTCACGCTGCCAAAAAGGATAACGCAAAATGCAGAGTTTTAACAAAGCCATAAGAGGGATGGAAGTCCTCCTTTCTCTTGCTAATGTATTTCCATCACTGTTTTGCATCCTGATGACTCTGGGGAGCACGGTCTGCGGAGTACACGATTAAGCATTATCACTGCGATTTCAGAGCCATCCTGTTACACCGAGTAATAACTCATTTTCCACCATTGTGCACACCAATATTGCTGTCAGGGCTGTGAGCCTGACCCTGGCACTGGCACGGCAGAGGAAGGGAAGCCATAAACCATTGTGAGCACTTTTGCACTTGGTAAAGCCAAACAGGCCTGTGGACTAGAACTGCAGGCCTGCCATAGGCTTGGCAGGCTGGGCAAAATAAGGCTGTTCTGTTACTCCGAGGCATTTTGGTTTATGGTTATAGTTTTCTGTGGGTTTATAAGACAGTCTTATGTTTTCCTGGAGGCACCATTTTAATTTTGAGGGCAAATCATGACCAGTGTTGGATTCGTCTGTTTAATGAGATCGCTCCAGGTAGAAGTTGCTCTCTGTTAATTAAAACATTCGTTTAAACTCAAAGCTGAAGCACTGTTTGGAAGCAGGAGAGCAGCAGCTGCTGGGTGTGGATGTGAGAGGGAGGCTGAGGTTGGTGGGAAGGTGCAGCTTTGGGGCAGAAAGAAGTACAAGAACCTTTACTCTTTAAATCCCTGCTCTTTCAGTCTCCCTGTTGGGCCACCTCACATGCAATGAAATGATGCCTGAGATGTCAATTGATAGAGTATTACAAGGGGCTCTTGCTGCTTATAATCCCTAGACACAAAACTGGAGACCTAGTCCCCATTTCCCAAACAGGGAGGAATGTTTTCATTACTATGTTAATTCAATCTCTCCTGTAATAGTGATACTTTAATTGCTCCTCTGTTTTCCTCAGACATAATCCAATTCCCTTTGGCCTCCTAGTTTATCCACACATTAATTGGGTTATTGCCTTGTAAAACAGAAGGGCAAATATATAGCTTAAATTTATGACAGACAGTTAATAAGCACGACTGAGATTTTTAAAGTGCCCTAATGCAATTAGGTGCCAAGCTCCCAGGAATTTCAGTGGGATCTGGGTGCCTTCCTGCATCACACTTCTTGGAAATTCCCATCCCAGAAATGCAAGGGAAATTATATTTCTTCACCATACATTGAGCACTTCAGAGTTTCTCCTTTTCAATCTGAATTCCCAATTCTACAGTCTTTAATCCTGTAAATCTGCTTTTGATTTAATCTAGTAAAATTCCTTTTGATTTCCCTGATTAAGGTTTGTGGGGTCAAAGCCTTTGAAGTACAGCTGAAGGCTTTGAAGTATAAAAGAGGCAGACCCAGGGCTTGGGGGACTGGCAAAGGGACACCCAGGTTCTCACAATCAGGACTGCAGTCCCTGTCAAAGGTGGCTCCGTGCTTCCCCAAGCTTGTGGCTGCAGGACTAATGTCCATCCCCTGAAATCTGAGGGAGCTGCTGAGTAGCAGCCTTGTTCTGCAAACACAGACAGCTCTGAAGCTTTCCCATCTCCCCACACCACCTTGCTGTGGAAAGGAGCTCGTTTTGTCACAGCCAGGACTGTGCTAGTTATCCAACGAGCAGCTGTCTCTGAACCCCTCCTGTTTCGTGGGCACTTTTGTCCTGTGAACTTCAATTAACTGTGTCAAGAAGCACTGGACCAGGATAGCAGCAATGAAAATTATTAGGAAAAAAACAGAGGACTGTCAAGGATGCCCTTAATTCATTTTGACTTGAACAGTGCAGTGGAACACCAGGACTGAGCACACTGCGAAGATCTTCCCTCCCCTCGGCTGTTTCAAGCGCCACTCGCAGCAGCAGGATCAGAAATAACCTTCACTCATAATCAAACACATCCTGCAGCTCCTTCAGCTGGCTGTTCTGGGAGGCAACAGGTTGCAGCAGAAGGGGAGATGGCTGCTGCACCCTCCCACGAGTTCCTGGTGACACCAGGCTTGGGAAACCGTGAGCACAGAGCCACCATTGTGACAAAGCCTTCATCAAGGATAAGCCTGGGCTCTTTATTCTCACTGACCTGGAGTTTGAATCAAACGGCACAAAAGGCAATAGGGAATGATCAAAGGGCGAATACGAATGATAAGAACGTTACATTAATTCATGGAATATCTACCATGCCCTATCCACAGCACACCTGTGGAGCGGCAGTGATCGATTTTCTTCAAGCTGGCAAGGGAGAAATAAGAATTGCCAAAGCAGAACACGCTTTGGCCTCTCTATTCTTTTAAAATATGGAGTGAATAAAACTGACAGGGATCATTTTGCTTTGATTGCTTTTTAGATAAAAACACTTTCCATCCAACCTTACACAGTGTAGGTGTTATAATGGCCAGGGAAAACCAGGCATTTCATAGAGCATTTCAGGAGTTGCTAAAAATCGGAACTAGAAATAAGTTAATAATTTGTAAGTGGTGGGAGAGAGCTGGGGGCAGGTTCTCCTCCAGTTCAAGCACGGGCTGAAGACCCAGGGCTGAGCTGAGCTGGAACCTCTGAGTCCTGGTGAATGCAAAGCAAGACGTGTTTTCCTTTCTTTATTATTGGAATCTTTCTTGTTTAAAGTAATTTATGGATTTAGAATCAGTCTCAAGTAACTTCTACTGACGTGTGAACTGGGGTTTTTCAGGAGGTGCCCTGTTCCTAACCTCAATGGACAGAGGGATGATGAACATCCTGGTTCCCTTGGGTGTGTCACGGAGTTAGGCACAATGTTTGCTTTTGCTTCTGACTCTTCCATGAGGGAAATCAGCCCTATCGCTGGCTGGGCTTCCATGTGCCTGTTGACAAAAAACTACTTAAATCTGGAAGGTATCCCATGTAAGAATATAGAGATATGCTATCCTAGGTGGGCTGATCAAAGCCTCTGGAGGGGCTGCATTCTCCATCAATTCCAGACAAATTCACAATATTTCAAAGGTACAGTTTTCCAAACAAGCTGAGAGCCTTATGTGGAGTGTTTCTAATCTGTTACGCTACGTTGGCTACGACTGTCATAAGTATCATCTTAAAATCTACAAACAAATCTTGTGTTGTGTCTTTCATTTCCAGGAAACACCTTTAATTTAAATAGAAAAAGCCTGGCTAATTAAAGCAAGCAAAATGCTGCAGTGAGGAATGTGCCATCCAGCTGTGATTGTGCTAAGTACCGACGTTTCCCTTCTCCCTTCCCAAGAAATTAAAGGAGTTACAGTCTCGTTTCAACTCCGTTCCAGTTCCCCAAGCTCGCCTTGCCCATTTCCCACCATCGCTGCTCTGGCTGCAGGCGTTCAGCTGTGTCTTTATAGAGAGGGAAGGGTTCAGCTGCCTGGGCTGGCTCCACAGACAACAGCTTGGGAGCACCTGAGCCAGCCTGGCCCCGGCACAAGAGCCGAGCGAGGGGAGCAGTGCCAGCGTGTCTGGGCTGAGCCTTCCGTGGGCACTGCTGTTCCTGCTGGAGCCTCCGCCGTGGTTTCACCCTCCTCAGCTCCAACAGCCAGCTCGTGGGACTGAGCGGTGAGTTCTCCCCTGGGGAAACTTCCCTGCCGTTTCATTTGGAAAATAATAAAAGTGAAACATGGAGATTTTCTCTGCAGTGTGGTGGATTTGGAAAAGACAGAAATGACTGCAGCAGTGCTCTGTTAAATGCTCACTGCCACAGGGGAAGAGATGCTGTGGCTGCTAAATTTGGGGTGGATTAAAACTCCCTTGTAGTGTAGGGCAGAGTATTTTCATTTGGAGCTTGGAGTCCATCCAAAACAGAAATGTAGAAAGACAGAACAAGCTGTGATTCTGACAACTGCTCAATCCCGTCCTTCCATCGGTTCTCCCTGTAAAAAAAAACAACACAAGTTTTGGTCTCAAGCCCTTGGTCTTGCTTTTCTTTTTAGCTGAGCACTCCTTTCAGGTAAATGTTGCCACCAAGTTCTATTTCTTGAAAACCCAAAGGTCCACAGATTCATTTTAGGAGATTTTTTTTCTTCGTTGCAGGCTTCAGGTTTATATGAGGGGCCAGGATATACTTGATGGGTTTTTTAGTTACAAAAATACCTTAAATAATGTCTTTTATAGCCTCATAATCTTTATTTGTTGTTGGTCTTTTCTAATAGCTTTCAGGATTTATTAGCTGTGCATATAGAAAACACCCTAAAATCTGATAATCTGTAATACTTTTACTCAGGCTGTTGAGTTGATTGCACCTCATGAGACTTGGTGACATCTTAAGTGCTTCATTGGAGCTACAGCTATAAGATGATTATTGCTAGGTTATTGGCATCAAATATAACAGTAGCCACAAGGCTTTAAAACTGTTGCATACATTAGAAAGGGGATAAAATGTATTGATTATGCTGAAATTTATTCACAGTTCTTTGAGACTGCACTATGCCCAGATGAACTGGGAGGACGCTGATCTTGCTGATAAGAAGCTGAGCTCCCATCAGTTCTGCACTAACAGAGCCAGGCTCAGAAACAGCCTGAGATGGGGCAATCAAAATACCACTTAAGCTGCCGCTGATGTCTCTCTTACCTAAGTGGGATGTGGGCTCCAAATTCAAGGAAGTAGAGGGAAGTATAGCACTGATTTCCTCAAACTGATTCCCAAATGACCAAGAAGGCATGGGGGAGTGGGTGTTTTCCCCCAGTAAATTTCGTGGTTTGCTCTTCGAGACACGTTACCTTGGCCCCATTCCCTGTAGAGGACCTGCATGGATTGAATGGTCTAAAACCTTTAAGATCAGCAAAAAAATTGGCCAGCACGTATGGGAGCTTGAGTCCTGTCACTAACTTTGAACAGGCAATGTAAGATCTCAGGGATAAATGAGAAAGCTTAAGGGAAATGTGGTGCTTAAAGAACTTTATTGCTTACATTCTGTAGCACTGATTTTGATTGATAGCTCTCTAATGCTGGAAGCATCATATCCAGATCAGAGGGAGCTCCACACAGGAGCTACACAGAGACCCCAGAGCTCACTCTAAGGGGCACAATCATAAAATAATGTGTGGTGTTAAAAAACAGGATGTTAGAAATGGGAAAGGGGGCAAAGGTGTTAAAAATGCAGGTATGGATTATCTTTTAGTTCTGTTTCAGCGAGGCTCAGCTGTGGTGCCTGCCGTGTGTTCAGAGGTGTCAGTCTGGGTTGTTAACCTGGGACTTTGAATGGAGTTGCATCTGGGGTGCTGAAAATCATGGTGTGATACAGATGGAGGCACTCCTTTGTGTGCCATGACACAATTTCCCTGGCCCAGAAGGACCATCCAAGGCTGAGAGGTCATTTGACTCCCAGGGACACACGGACTGTAACTTTGCCATCTACAAGTGCTCTGTCACTCTGAAAAATCAGCCCTGTGCCTGGCATGAGATGTGAATTCCCCCTTTGTACCAGCTGGTGCAATGCAAGGCTCAGGACTGTTCTGACTGGAGAGATCTCTGAAGGTGGCAATAGCAGTTGAAGCTTTATCAGTCTTTTTACACTTGTAGGTAAACAAATCATAGACTCTGTGACCTTGAACTGAACACGACCACTCTCTTTACAGCCTCAGCATAAGCCTTATCAGGACCACGTGAAAAAAGCAGTATCACCTTTTGGAACTGAGTGGGCTGAGGGCTGTGATCCTGAGGTATCCTGCAAGCCAAATCCAGCTCTGCTTTCCCTGGCCACAGCCAGCCCAGCTCCCGAGAGATTAATGAGCCAAATTCTGATCTCAATTATATTTGTGGACTTGTCCCATATCCATCCCATATAAATCAGTCTTACCCCGCTCAGGAAAGCCAGCCGGGTTTTGGTCCCAATTAAGTCAATGGGAATGCAGCCATTGACTGCAGTGGGTTTGGGATTCATTTGAGGCTGAGAGCTTTCAGTCTCATTTAACTGTTTCCTACTGGAAAAGGCAGTATTGTCCCAAAGCTGAAATAAATATTTGGCATCCTCTAAGCCAGGCAGCTCTCACGTAAAGGTGCATTGCATTTCCCATAAAAACTGCTGCAGTATTTGGTTGGCCAGGATTCTTCCCTTTCATGCTGAATCAAGGGCTCTAATAAGCACGATGACAAAATATGAGGAATTCTACGTAATTATGGCAACGGCACCACCTGCCTCTAATTAAGCTGCCAAAACATTTGGTCTAAAATGATGCAATGAATAAAAAAAAAAAATATATATATCCAATATTTTGGCAATGTAACAAGAAGCTGGCTTTCCTCACATAATTAGCTTTAACAAAGTGTTGTTAATCTGATTTTTGATTAATAGACTATTTAATCTTATAGCAGGCGGACAAGACTCTGATCTGCCTCTGGTTTAAGTTTTTTCCACCAAAAAGGCTAAGATTTGTAAGAGTTTTAAGAGATATACTTGTGTAAGAAACATTAGATTTTCTTATTATTTTCATTGTTCTTCATGAGAGCCCCAAAGGTTACATTCTCTGAATTCACTGAACTTTTAAGCCTTTCATTAAATTGGAAGCCAGAGGAAAAGCTCTTTTTTTTTTTTCCCCTCTTCCTAATTCCTTGTACAGAGAAGTCACTGGTATGACTAATTGGGGGGAGGAGGGGTGCCCAGAAACCTGACAAGCTCTGCACATTTTAGAGCTGCTGGTCGGCTGGCAGAAAGTATCAGCTTTGTGGACTGCTGTGATGCCCTGGGGTGTTTGGTGGCTAATGGTCTCCCCCTAGAAGTGCTTCTCCGGTTGGATTTAGTGACAATGAGGAGGGGAATATAATGTGTAACAACAGCAAAGCAGCCCAACCGCTTTTCCAGGACTTGTGTGGCCATTTGGGTTTCAGAGCTGTTAATGTAACCTGGCATGTTAAATCAGACATGATCAACACTGTAAAAGAGCCAAGCATACCAACAGTACAGATGGGTGGCAGATAATGAAAGCAGCCATGGCTGAGCAGTGTAAAACTGCTGATCAAACCACGTTAATATGTGGGTCTTATAATTCTGAAAATCAGCATTTGAATACACCAGGATGCAAACAGGTAACTGTGTATTCACTGTAGGTGCTGTGTATTAAAAACATGTTTTTTAGCAACTTGCTTGTGTCTTGCCCTGGGTGCCTTAAATGCATGATTTTTCCAGTGCCTTGTGCCCCCTCTAACAATTGGTGACTCCATGCAGTGGGTGTAAGTAGTTTCTGCCAGCCACAGTTTGATGTCTGTTGTCTCTTCTGTTGAGTTTCTTTCCCATAGCAGTGTCTGGGCTGGATTATCTACTCCCACTCCAGCTGCAAAGTCTTGATGAGGTTTAAAATTCAGAGGAGTTTCAAGAAAGTCCAAGAGCTTGACAGCTCTGGGCTATTTGTAAAGACAACTGTTAATTCAAAAGATTTGTTTCAATTTTCTCATCCTGAAGTAATGATAATGGCGCTGTTCTTCTATCTGGCATATTGCTGGGCCAGCGCTGAGATTTCAGCATTTGAAAAAAGGTTTTCTGGTGCAGTTCCCTGCTCTGACAGCAGAGATTTGATGACATGAGTGATACTCCCTTTAGAGGTCAGACAGCCTTTATGTCTGTGTGCTCATACACCCTTCAGAGCTGGGTGCAGAAGTCCATTTGTTATCCCCAGGCTGCCTTTGTGCAAGCTGTAGGTTGGTTTTGTAGCAAACCTTAACAGATTTGCTAAATAAAAACTGAATTCAGGTGGTATCCCGACCCACCAGGCGTGAAGCTGCAGTGTGAAACCACCTCCAGATTCCACCTCCTGCCAGTGCTGGAGATGTGGAGCATCCTCAGTGAACGCTTCCTGTACAGCCGCTGATAAGGGAGGACAACGAGGGCCAAAGGTCTCGCTGAATGCTGATAGAGTGTGTGAACCAAAACCCCAACAGGGTGAGTGTCCCCCACGATCTGCTGAAGCAGCAGGAATTTGAGGTTACTCACTGTTCACTGGCACACCAGACAATAATAAAAGCCAGGATCTCCATTAATTCCCATATCTTGCCGATAGACTGCCCTGCTCCTCCCAAACAACAGCAACAACCCTCAGGTGATCACCTCACCTCTATTACACATTGGACTGGCAGATTAAACGCTTATGGCTTCTTTTTTTTTTTCCTTCCACTCTCTATCTTATTTATCAAATAAGTTTTCAGAGGCAGATTTGGGAATACCCCGTGTTTACTTTTAAATGCACTTGGTAACATTTGTTTTCTTAAAAGCTTATCCAAGAACTGAACAAATGGGCTTCTGAGCCAGTCTATAGAAAGAGGTGGCTAGGGTCAGTTTAATATTTGCCATGATTAAAGTACACACTGCTGAGTAAATACAGAGAGGAATTATATGTTATTTGACTAGCTGCTAATTACGGTGAGCTCTTCCTGACTGTGCTTCCTTTTTAAAAGATGAAAGTCAGATCCCTCAAAATTCTCATATTTAGTTCCTTTGGAAAAAATGGTCTGGTAAATAAAACAAGTATTACTACTCCAGTTTGTATCATGCTTCTTTTGCATGCTAATCCGAAGTTCCCCTGAGATAATTTGACAAGAAGGCCATTAATGCAAATTTAAGCGTGACCTAGAAAGGACTTATTTTTCATGTACCACATTGACTCTCTGCTATTGTTATTTGTTCTTCTTTGTTTTAAACTGCCTGGTGTTCTGGAGTTGCCTTTCCTTCTTTTTGTTTCCCTTTTTTTCCCCATGATTATAGTAGCACAACTCAGAAGAAATACATTGCTTTCAAATGAAATGCTCAAGTCAGATATGAAAGTGTTGCATGCAAAGAACAGAATTTATCTGGCAAACACTAGATGTAGTTTGGGAAAACTGTTTTTGTAGGCAATTAACAAAAGTTGACTTTAATTTCTTCCATTTTACTGGAGAACTTGTGTGTAAATTTGCATTATAAATACCTCAGCTTTCCCAGCATTTGTGGTCTCAGACCCAACCATGTCAACTGGCCAGCAGAATGAAGTGAATGCTAACAACCCCCAAACTATTGCAGATATAAGGATTAAACATTCTCTTTTTTTCAATTGCTTAACTTTATTTCAGTAGTTTCTAGGCATAACATAACTTTTGGGGACTCCACATTCATGTAAGTCATCTATTGTAGAAGAAAGCAAGAAACAGAGCCAAACACTTGAGAATCTCAGCACTTCTGGGTTTTGTTATACCTTGTGAGGAATAAAAAGGTCTCAGTTACCCTCTTCCTTTCAGGCCTTTACAGGTCACTTCAGGGCTCTAACTATTTTTATAATACAATATATATGGAAACAAAGCATGGAACGTTTCCCAAAGGGATCTCAAAGATCCGTGCCATCGTCTTTCGCTAAGTCCTTGAAAAACACACCATTGCTCACAGTCAGGAAAAGTAGATCTAGCTGGTTTCCAGATAAAATGTGGCTTGTCAGTCTGTCGTAGTAGAAACCTCTGTGTCTGAGTCAGTGGGGTTTTCCTGCTTTGGACTGGGAATGGCAGAAGGAGAACGTTTCCATTCCCTGTAGCTCCGGACTGGGAGGGCATTGCCGGTGCTGGCCCCGGGACCGCGCACACAGCTCTCTCCCGGGTTAGTTAATATTTCTGCTTTCCAGGTCGATACGTCTGCTTAATATTCGGCTGGAGAGAATGCAAAACACTTCCTCGTGTGGCGCAATGGGGACAGCGCTCAGTCCTGAGGCGGAGGGAAGTTCAGCGCCTCGGGGTTACGGGGTAATTGAAGCGAAGGCTGGCGGAGGTGCGAGTCCCGCTGGAGCCGGGGCTGTGCCGCCCCTGCCCTGCCCCGGGAGCGGAGCCAGGCAGCGACACACGCTGACACCGTGCCAGCTTCTGCTGCCGGAGAACGCATCCAGTGTCCAGCCCGCTTGACCCCCTGTCTGAGTAACTTGTTTTGCCATTTGTCACTGCCAAATGTTTCTTTATTCCGCCTCAGTCACTTGGTTTGCCACTCATTTGACTCCCTGCATAATTAACTTTGCCAGCCAATTGACTCGCTGCGTAATTATCTTTGCCAGTCACTTTGGTCTCTGCATATTAATCACGGTGTGTAATGGGCCTCGGGGCAGGCTGCAGCTCGGTGGGGCTGGCAGCAGGTGCTGGCCAGCCCTCACACCCACCGGCGCTGCCTGGTGCAGGGACAGAGCCCAAGGGCTGCCGGCGCAGACGGGACCTGGCGGGGCTGGGCCGGCAGCAGGGCTGGGACAGCTGCAGAAACATGCTGCCACTTGCTGCTTCTCTTCCCTGACCCGAATTTAACTCCGCTTCCCAGCAGTGCCCCCCTCCAGCCCTGCCCCTCCTCATTTAATTGCTCTCATTTCAGATCTCATCCGCCCGCCTTTGTCGGCGTCCCTGACACACTTCCCCATATGCTTTATCACACTCTGCTTGTGCAGCCTGAGCCCTTTGCTCCCCGAACAACCTGCAAGGCGTCCACAAATTCTTTGTTCAGCTTCAACTGGGGGGCTGTTTCGGCAGGATGCCTTGGAAAAATTATCTGACTTAGAGTGACAAGTGTGAAGAGCAGTTGCAGACAGTTTATACATCCTCCTCGGGGAAAATAAACCTGTTAGTGTGCGCCATATGCTGCAAAGAAGTGGCTCTCGGCCACGCAGCTGAAACACTGGAGCCCTTCCTTGACTCTTTGTCTGCTTGTCTATTTGTCTTCAAAGCAGGAGCCCCTTACAGCTGACACTTAAGTCCTGTTTACCAAATAGCTGTGGACTTTGTAAATAATGCAGATGAAAGTTTTGGATGTTGTTGGGAATAAATAACATCACGTCTAGATTAATCGCAGGATAATGCACTTTGGAAAACTATCTTGCCTGCCTACCTTTCAGAGAGGGCTGTTTTTCTCCATTGGTGCACTTTGCCTTTAAAATCTCTCTAGTCCGTGCTTTGTTCTGCCCCTTCTGTCCAACTTCAGTCTAGCCCCTGTATTGCTTGATTAAATTTCATAGAACTTCATTCCCTATTGGATATGCTTCAGCTCTAAAAACACAGTTCAGCACCAAAACCAAAGACTTCCAATCTAATTTTCCCTGACGCTTTTTTCTAGTTTGCCCGGACTGATAAAAATCCATTTGTAGGATTTTGGCCTCTCTGCATCCTTTTGTATTGACGGGTTATTTCATAGTGCAGTTATCCTCCTTGCTTAGAGGACCTATAACAAATTCTTGTAAAGAGCTTTTTAAAATCCTCTCCCATTGCTCAAAGTTTTGCATCTGTATGTAAACAACAATGTCATGCAGAGCTTATTTTTCTGAAGTGTCAAGGAAGATAAACTCCCAAATGCATTTCTGAGATACAAAGGCCCAGGTCCGTGTGGTGCAATCAAGAGTGGTGGTGTTATCTCACCTAATTTTAGTCGAGCTGGCTCCCCAGCCAGGAGCTTTCCAGCTGCTGGGTTAGTACGGCTCTAACCCGAGGCACTTCAGCCCCGCTGTCCAGCCCCGGGCAGCCTTGCTCAGAGGTTTCTCACGGACCTGGACACAGTGCCCCGTGGGGTGAGCGATGTGAATGTTTTGCTCATGTCCCTCTCCTCCCAGCTTGTCTTTCAGACTCCAGCCTTTACATTCCCTGACATGTTCCTTGGAGAGCCTGAATTATTGTTGGTAGAGGTTTTGTTTTGCAAGAGTACGAGTTCCTTGGCTGACTAACGCACAGACAAATCATCTGTCCTGGCTTGGTCTTCCCATAACTTCCGCATAACAAAAGGAAAAGGAGCGATCCCATCTCAGCTGTCCTGTGCTCTCACGCCTGCGTTTCAGTCTGGGGCAAGATAAAGGAACTCTGCTGGGACGAGATCTGAAGTTCACAGTCTGGAGCCTTTCTTCTGAGGCTTAGCAGGTTTTTTTTTCTTTTTCAGAAAAAAAAAAAAAAAAGAGTTCATGTGTGAAGTATGACTGCTGTTTATTACTGGGTTTTTTCCTGCAGTGTCTCTTCTCTGCCTCTCCCGACAGCTTTGAGCTGCAATAAACCCACTCAGAACTGCACCAAGAGCCAGTTCTGACTGGTGCAGACAGCGAGGCTGCTGAAATTCGATTTCGGCACAGGAAGTGACATGACTGGAGCAAATTCCTCGGCTTGATATTTAAGAGCAAATATAACATCATTGGTGGTTTGGCTGGGGCTGCTGCTGTTTTGGACTAGGCTTGGGTCAGCGGGAAGCACGGTGACAGAGGGGACGTGCTAATGCAGCCTTGTTACCTGCTCAGGGACAATCCGGGGGACGAGGGCACAGCTTTGCATTTTCCCCAGGTCCGTCCCTGCCTTTGTGGATGTACAAACTCAAAGCTCCGTGCACAAGGAACTCCAGCAGAAAGGAGGAAAGAAACACAGTCCTGGCACCGAGCTCTGGCTAAAGATTAACCTTGCTGACTAATTGAATGCTGGGTATGAAAAATGTTAAAACAAATAGACTAAAAAACCAGGGCTGTATTTTTCCTCTCCATTGGCTGATGGAGGGCAGTGTTGCCACCTGTTTGGGCCAGCATTTTTATATATTAAATAAACCCGGTCTCTTTCTCTGATACAGTACCGAGAAGTTAATTCAGCTCTATTAGAAAAGTCTACAGCACAAAGTGAGCCAGTAACACTTTGAGTGAGTCCTTAAAGCTATGTTTCACACCCACCCAGAACACAGAGATAACAGTGTTTACTATCACTTTGTAACTCTGGATGACTAAATCAAGAAGCATTGAAATGCAGCTGCCTGCTGTGTTCCTCTTTTCTCTTTCATTTATTCATCTTTCTGTAAAAGGGCCCGGGGTCTGCGATCCCCTCCTCTGGGAAAAGCAGGAGTAGGTTCCCCTCTGGGGAAAGCCTGGCTGCAGCTGGGGAGATGTGGAGGCACAGAATGCTGCTCCTGGGGGATTTCAGCTTCGGTGACACTGGGCTTTGCTCAGGACTCTTGAGTTCAGCCTCCCCACTGAACAATCCTGCCACCCTCCAAACTCAGTGCAAGATCTCTCTCTTTACCTGTACTGATGACAGATTGTCAGAGCAAGGGAGGAAAATGAGACAACAGTAGAGGAAGGAAACAGGGATGCTGTTGGAAATCATTGGCCTTTTAAGACCTTTTTTAAGTCTCTCTATTATTGCAAAGATGAGCTTTCTATAAGCTCTGGAATGGACAGACAGAGCCTGATGTGCAAGAGAATGGGCCTGAGACAGTTTTCTATTATCTGGGAGATTTCTGTCTTAATAGGAGCTTTCAGAGCCAGCATGAGAGTTGAGCTCTAAAATTATGCCCCCACAGGAACATAGTGTGTTCTGATGGAAAAAGCAAATAAATGGTGTTTTATGATATTGGACACACACACTATTATTCTGCTGGTTCTCAAATCACACAGACTCCATCACAGACATCGAGCCTAAATGTCTTCTGTGGCAAAAATCAAAATCACTTTCTGTTCTCACTGAGAAAATACTAATATGAGGCAATACCTGGTGAAGGTGGCTGCTGTGTTCATCTCGCAAAGCTCTTCGGAGAGTTTTCTTCTCCTCTCTGCTGCTCAGCCCTTTCTACTCTTATGCACACATTTTTCTTTTAAGTTTTCTTTTGACAGTATCTACTTACTCAACCTGCAAGTGTGAAAATCAATGTTTAGGTAATTTGAACCAGTTAAAACTAATTAAAGCAAACTGTCACCTTCCAGGCTGGGCTGAAACGGAGAACAGTCCGTGCCCCAACGCACACACAGCCCTTCAGCCCCTGCCTGTCACACAGCAGGATAAAACAGTAACAAATCAGAATGTCAACTCAGATGAAGTTCTGCTACCACACTGCTACTCCACCTTGTGATTTCAGCCATCAGAACAGAACTCTCTCCACCTTCAAACCTGTGGTTTATGAAATAGATTTTGTACTTCCAGTCTTGCCACTACTTTATTTACTTTACTACTTTCTTTACTTGCTACCTGTGGGTGGTGCCTCCTTTGGGGATGCTGGCATAGCTTCCCAAATGCTGGCTGCACTATTTATCATAATTCCACATTATTTTATTTTCTGCTAATGGCAATCATACCATAGCAATGGATTATTTACCTCCTTTCAGCTTAAATATGATCTATATATTTCAGCATAGCTTAATAGCTCTTACATTTACAGTGCATTTTTTGAAGATTTTAATCAGACGTATGCTCCAATAATTCCTACAACAATATTTATTTTTCTGCCAAAACCCAGGATTCAGTAAAGAGGCTGCCTTCATGTTTTACAGGTTTTTAAAAGGAAAGAATCTCATGAACAATTTTTGGTGTTATACTTGCTCTTAATCTGCAATCAAGGGAATATAATTACTTTTCACCTCGTGTTCTGTTTGCTTTTTACATTCCATTTCTGTGCTTGGGGTATGAATCATGTTCTGTTTCACAGTTGGAAAGCAGGCATGGGTGTGCTGCTGATTCCATGTCTGGGCTGTATTTTTGGTAGAGACGCTCAGCTGCTACAAATCAACAAAGGAGTCATTGAAGCCAAGTTGGTTTAGATGAGCAAAGGATGTAACCTTTGATCTTCTGCAAGAAAAAGCCCTTGACCCTACTCCTTTGAAAAATCTAATTTCAAACAAAAAGTACATGACTGTCAATCAAATACATACTATTCTCTGGGTGAGGGTTTGCCCTTGCAGGCTTTTTTCCTCCTCCTAGGAATGCAGTCGATAGAATTCAGATAAAAACCTGATAGCTAAGAAAGACCCTTCAGCAAAATGTTTGTCCAGCAGTGTTAGAACTTGCCCCTGGATGATGAGTTAGATCCACCTTTGTCATTCCCTCACAACTCTCACGCAATTAGGCAGCTGATTCCAGCACTCGTTGGAACTCAGTGAGAGTTTCCAGCCTGGATCTGCTCCTGCTGACAATCAGTTTGGCACCGCTGGAGCAGAGTGGGCCCGGGCCCATCTCTCCCAGGTTACCTGCCCGTGTTCAGTTCCCCTTTCCAAACCTCAGGCTGTGTCACTGATGCAATAACTCTGCAGGCTCAGCCGAGCTTTCCCTTGAACCTGCTCTGTAATTAACTCTGCTTTAGGTTCTTATCAGTAGATTAACTTACTGCAGAAACATTCTGCATTTCCATAGCTTCCAAGCCACACAGGAACTTGGCCACAGCCTTGGCGTTACTCAATACATCAGCTGAAGTCTTAGAAGTTTTCCAGACCTTTTAATCTTTACTCCTCACATAATATTGTTCCCTTCAAATAGATGTCATTCCACCCACAGACACTTTGCCTCCTGGGGATCTAAATCAAGCTGGGTTGAGCAAAGACCCATTTCACACATGGAGGAAAACACAAGAAAGATAAGGCCTCTAAATATAAACCTCCATTTAGGAGGACAATAAAGCCCATGCTTAAATCCATTCCTGTTGTAATTATTGGTGTTATGAGAGCTATAGAAACTACAGCCTTATTTGCACTTGATGTTGTACAAATACATAATGAGGAGGAAGTGGTGTGTCCTGAAAGACTGCCTGGCACCGTAAGGATGAAGGCAACAGGGAGATCCAAGCAACAGACAGGAGCACGGGAAAGTTGACAAAACCTTTATCTACAGAGGGATCCACTGGCCAAAACAAATTACCTGTTGAACAGCACTGTGATCTCTGTGGGTATTGTGGCATATCCTCAGCCCCAAGCATGTATTTAAGGCTAATTGAAGAAATTGAAGTTTAGCGTGTGCTTCAGTGCTCTGCTGAATCGGGGCCATAAAAAAGACTGTGTGATATCAGTGACATTCCTCAGCGCCTCCCAAATTGGGGACGTTGTGTCCAGCCAGGAGAACTGAAGCCCCTTTCTGTGCTGTGATTTTCAGCTCTGATTAAACCATCTCAATATACATTCCCGAGGCCACTGATGTAATAGATTCCTTCCAGAGAAAAAACTGCGCAAAGCAACGCTGCCAGGAAACGGGAGCCCTCGCACTTAGTGCCTGTATTTATTGAAAATATCCTGACTGAAGTCTTTTGTGTGACAGTTTGAGAAGCAGCTTGTTGTTGTCACCCTCTTCAACTGCACCATTGTCCAAGTCTGAAAAGAAATTGGGATCTCATCTATGGTGAAAAAAAAATCCATCTTAGAAAAGGAGATGAAATACGGTAAAGACAAAAATAGCCTGAAAATGGGTTTTCAGTGGGAATGTAAGTTTCCTGGAGTTCTTGTCAAAATAATCTTCATCAACAAAGAGTTCTTAAATGCTATGGGATTTTCAGCTCTTTTTTTTCTGTAACAGTAGAGTCAATACATGAATGCTCATTCCCAAAAGTGGTGCTCTCCCTGACCGTATGGTCACAACATGACCCCCAGTCCCTTGCTGCAAACAAACTCAGCAGCTTGGCAGCCTTCTATGCAAGGGGGCAGCTCACCTTACCCTTAGTCAGTTCCCAGAAGCAGCAAAATTGAAGGGGAGTTTTGCAGCTGAGGAGGATAAAACCCTTGAGTGTTTGTGCTGGGCACTCCACCATGGCCCTACCTCAGGCTCGAGAGCTCTTCTGCTGGAATCAACAAGCCCCTTGTCTCAGTACTCCAAATGTGCAAGGCTCCTGCATGCATTAAAGCAGCTAAACTTTAGACAAAAGAAGCAGCCAGTTTTCTGGCATACTAATAGTATTAAATGTCATTACACTGTTAAACATCAAAGAAACCGAGCTTGGACCAGAGCTCTCCCCTGCTGAAACCTGTTAGTGACTGCAGGCTACGGCATCTGGGCAGGCCAGCACTAACCAGAGAGGTACATCTGCTGGCTGTGCCTGGCTGGGAGTCCTCAGCCACAGAATCAGCATCCACAGCTGCTTTCCAGCTACTTCTGAAACTTGCGGGCTTTCCCGTAGCCCTGACCCCTCACCAGATCCACGTTAAGGTGTCAGAGCTAAAGACAAGGAATGGCAGGTAAAATGTGGGGCAAGGATAGGGCTGAGTCACCACGAAGGGCTCCAGACTTTGACCCTGGGGGCATGTGGGGACACTGCTCCAGGGATGATAACTGCTGTGGTGGCTGCGGACAGCCACACCGCCCTGTGGCTGCTGACGGGCCTCACCTGGTAAAAATTATCACAACACTAGCGAAAGAGCACAGCTATTTACCAAAATTGAGAGGGGAACGTCTCCATGAAACCACACAGCTCACTGGGTGTGCCTTTCTATTTATGATAAATCCCTCAGTGGAAACATCGTCAATCTGCCACCACAGGTACCTTTCTAATTAAAGTGAGAACATCCCACACACATTTCTCAATGTCCAGTGCTCTTTCTTCACTTGCAGTGCTGGTTTTGACCTAGGAGCTCCTTGTGTGATTTGGTTAAGGGCTGCCTTGGAGTTTGCTCCTTCCCCCTCCAGCCACCACAGCAGCAGAGACCAGGGATGCTGTGACAGGGACTTGCTGAAGCCAAACTGCTGATGGAGTTTTGGGCAGTTCTGTCTTACTGGAATTAATTCCCCTGTTGAGTCAATAAAATCTGGATGTTGAAGTCAGCACAGAGTGTAACACTGAGCCGTGTGAATGAGAACCAAGAGCGTCTGTATCTTCCTTAACCACACTGGTGACAGAGGACACATTTTCCTTTCACAAAAAAGTATGGAATGAATCAGCTGCTGATGAAGAAAATATACCCCTTTGCCTCCTTTTTTTCTTTCTATCTGAGAGTCACATCTGCATGTCAAATGATGATGAGTGATAATCCTACCCTTCCTTCTGCAGCCTGCTGGCAACAGAGGAAATGTGGCTCAGCTGTCTAGAGAGACAGAAGTGATGAAGATGTAGAACACCTACATCTCAGAGGACCAGAGACTTCTCTCTGGATTCCTTCCATGGTGTTTTATAGATTCTACCACCATCCTCCCTCGCCTGTGGGAGAAGGTTATGATGTGACAGGGAACGATGCTGTCACGCAGCTGGGCAAAGTTGCACCTTCACGTGCTCGTACCAAAAAGTCCTTTTGTAGGAAGGCAGAAATAAGGAGAGATTGGGAGACCAATTCAAAAGTATTCTGGGATTTTTGTGGTTTGATGATGTTTCTTCATTCTCCCAGGTGTCTCATTAAAAATGAATTAAAATGAGACAATTAGCTGCTACAGAGAATTTACAATGCTGCTGCATCAAAGTACTTTGGAGTACTCACTAAATAAGAGCCAAGTAATTGGTACCTATCTCTACTGCCTGTCATAAAAACAATGGACATGGCCAGGGTCCTGGAGAGATGTGGTCTTTATTGAAGAAAGAAAATGAGTGCTTAAAAACGCTAATTATAAACAACATATATAAATTAATATGATTAGCAGTAGCTTGACTGGCTTTTTCTTTCTTTTGTCTTTTTTTTTTTTCCCTGCTTCCTTCCACACAGTTTTGTTCTGGTTGGCTATAGAAGGGGTTTCCTGGTGAACAAATAAGGAAAGGCAGAAATAATATTACTTTCACAGAACTATGGTCGAAATGCCCTTGTGCTTCCTAAAAACAGAGGCATGTCAGCTGGAAACCACTGCCTGACTGGCTGCAGGACAGTTGCAGTCTGTCCCCTCTAACCTTGCTGCTTCTCCTGTTAGTTCTTCAGCAGAATTCAGGTCTTGACTGCTATCAGGACCAAAATTAAAGGCCAACATTTCCCATGTCAAACGTACTGTGAGTGCACCAGCAGTCCCTGTGTGTGTGTGGAGCACACACGGCCTGGACGGGTCCCCCTCTGGCACAGGCACGTTTGATCCCTGCAGGCAGAGCCACCAGCCTGGGCTGAGGGATCCTGCCAACCCTCTGCTGTGAGCCAGGATTTACTGCTTTTCCACATCTTCAGAACGATATGGCTGCTTCTGCCTCCCCGGCTCTCTGCTCTGCAGGATTTCACCCCAGGAAAAGGAGGAAAGAAACAGAAAAAGCAGCAAGGCAGGGGAGTGGCAGGAGAGAATTTCTGATTAACTCGTTTTCACAGGCTCCATTTTTATTTGAGACTATACCAATTCCAGTTTTCATAACAATGCATTTTTCCTTTGACAAGTGCTTATTTCATTTCATAGAGTTGTCTAAGTAGTTATCACACTGCTAATGTTTCCAGCCAGAAATTATTCCCCAGTGTGCCAGATCCAGACCTTCCAGTAATTTGTGTATGTAAATTTGGATTATTATTATGTTCACATGTAATACTACAGGTAACAAAATGAAAGAGCAGGTACAAATTATCTGCATAAAAATCTGCATAAAATATTCACATAGGGAAACCTAATTTTTCTTGTTTGTAGAAATGTCTGAACATGTGAGATCTATTAATCAATCTCACTTGCACCCATACAGCTCATATTTATTGTGTGAGTCCTAACACCATCTTCCAGAAGTTCATGAAATATGATCACTGCTAGGAGCTGAGCAGAATTCAGAACTGCATGATTATTTGGTTACTACTCTGGGTCTAAAATGTCTTCTTTTTCTTCTCATTCGACAGCCAGCTCAACTGTAGTGATCTGGGAGTTAGCAGCTGATGACTGTTCAGCACTGCAGGATGCTTAATGCAATTAGCAAAGTCAATAAAATGTTGGACAGGTGCCTTACACCAGGGGGCAAAAGGCGTTGTTCTAATTTTTCAGGATCAAACAGTTACGTTGCCTTGTTTCTTTTAAGAAAGCATTTATTCTAAAAATGGGATGAAATAAAGAATAGAATCAATGACTGACTTGTTAGTGGTTGAATTTTACAGTAAGTTTCTCTGTTTTCTGCTTCCAGGAAAATACAAGTACAATGCTTTCAGGAAACAACGCCTACCTGTTTGCAGAGGGGCACAGAAACAGAAAGTATACTGAAAAGGGCAAAGCCTGAAGAAGATTACCCTGGAACAAGTTCGAGCCAGCTCTGGACCATCTACCTTTAATAATGGGTGGAGGACAGGAGATATAAGAGAGGTCAGAGAGGAGTAAGTCCACTGTTCCTCCTCTCTTTGACAGAGCTGATCCTTGGAAATCACTCACTTATCAGCTTAACACCTGGAAAGGCGGCAGAGAAACTCAGTCAATGAGAGAGAGCTGAAAAGTACTTACCTGTAGAACTGGGGGGAGCAGAAGGCTCCTGCTGAGAGGTCAAGCCATGAAGCATAAGAAAAGCAAGGATGCTGCCAACAAGGTAAGTGTGAGAGTCTGCTTGTACCCTCACTGGAGAGCTCACAGGCTGGAGAACTCCCCCACTTAAGGTGAATGTTGTCCTGCATCTGCCCTTGAGGGAAAACTAAACTAGGGTTAGTTAAACTAGGTAGTTCTCTGAAGTAATTTCTGTGTTGGTTTTAATGGAAGATTGGGAAGTCTAAGTGAGAGCCTGTAATTATGATGGGCTGGTTTTTAAAATAAAAAAATTAACATTTAAAGAAAAGAGTTTGAAAGAGAAATTGCAGAGTCAGTCTGTCAGGTTGCTTGTCCTCTGTTTCGAGTTATGTTGTTCCAGGTTGTATTGCTTTTGTGCTTCCCTCACCTCTTCTGTATTTATATCCTTCTAAGAAAACATTCTACTATGGCTGAAGTGAAACTGGAGGAAAAGATAGTCCTAGTTTCTTTATCCCCATCCTTCCTCCTAAGACATCCACTGCAGAGGCATCTGCTCCCAGGGAATACACACAGCTGCCTTTGGCACTACACCTTCCCCATGCCTCCACCTCTGGGGATCAGAACTGAATCAAGAACAAAAAGCAGACATGAAAAATAGTGGCTGGAAGACATGGCATCACTTACATTTATGTGATTGTGTTGGATTCTCTGTCTTCTGAGCAGCCATGGGGGTATTAGAGGATGAACAAAACCCCAAAGAGGTCCAGCTGAAGGCAAACCAAGGATGCTCCATGCCCTGCCCACCTTGTGAAATCCTCTGCCTGCTTTGGTCCCTCAGAAATCTGCAGAGCACAGGTGTGAAAACAAGGAGCTGTTCCTTGCTGAGGCAAAGGCAGAGGTCCTCGTGCTGGGACCAGGATTAATGCTGATGTAGCTCCAGTGTCTGGGCAGAGCCACATCCTTTACCCTTTCCATAGGTACAAAATGGTTCTCAGTTCACAGGTGTCACCTTGGTACCACTGGTAAATAGAAAATGAGAGCCTGACTATTGTTGTGGGCTTGGGCTGAGAAGTTGGTAATTGCTTGAAAGAACTATAGTTGCTTGCCTTCACTTAAATTGGTAAGAGCTGGTGGTTAAGACCCTGGACTGGGCAAAAGGAGCGGGCAGGACAAGCTCTGCTTTGGGGATGGGGGAGCTGGCTTCCAACCTGCACTCTGTGTTAACAAGCAGGACTGTCCATCCCCTTAGACACTGCCCGAGCTGACATGAGAGAGGTACAGATGCTTCAGCTCTCTGCGGCTCCCCTCTGCAACCCCGGGCTAAAAGACTTCCCTAATCCTGCTTATCTGAAGTATTTACACACCTCATAGTGTCCAGGTGTCAGCAGGAATGGCATGGCTGAGTTTCAGCTTTGAGTCATCGGGTGAAAGCAGTGTGGTCTGGGGCCTGTAGTGACTAGAAATCATTACCTTGTGTTGGCTGCCTGTCCTCTGCAAGATGAATTTGTGGGCTTGATCCATTTTCCCCACATAGATGCATAAAACGCCCACACATCTGGCTTGTATTAGCGTGTCCTCATTGGCAATTTCCCTAAAGACAAACCAAGCTGGGGAGAACTGGGGTGTTTTAACCATCTGCAGCTCACCTGGCCCGTTGAGAGCACAGGTACAGCGAGGGAGCTGCACAGGGGGATGCTGGTCCTGCTCAGCCGCTGTGCTCTTGTTCAATAACAAGGTCCTTCCCCAATGTGTGCAATAACCTTTCAGTCCTACAACCACGGTGTTTCATCCTCCCTGGCTACAGGCAGCCCAGTCAGAAAGCAAGCCCATGCTCTCTAAGGACATGCACTTTAAGAAATAAGTAAATAAGCGTTGCCCCTCATCTTCACCTGCTGCGAGCCAAAAGCTTCCATTGAAATGGCAGGTCTCTGAACGCGGCTTCTCGGGAGCAGGGCCCTGGACATGCGGGGTCTCCCCGCAGCCGGGGGTCCCCAGGGCAGTGCCCGGGCGCGGTGTCGGGGGCGGCCCCGGCTCTGCGGTGCCGGCGGGGGGAGCGCACGGCAGCCGCGCGGGGGGATTCGATCAGCGCGGCTGCCAAAGCCAATTATCGGGGAGAGGACGATATAATTATATTAAGGAACATCTGTACTTCATTAAAAGCCCTCGCGGGGCGGATTCGCGCCGGCCACATTACGCACAAGCGCTTCCAGCCGCTCCTCGCCGCTCGCTCCGCGCAC